>CABHPP010146625.1:44921-67201 GCA_902168425.1 Peromyscus attwateri | reverse complement strand
CAGGGAACCAGTGCGTACTGACTGCTTGTTGACTGACACGGGCTGTGAAACTCTAAACATTGTAAAAGTCTTCGTTATAAAAACGAACGAGAGGCAAGGGGAATTGCTGGGGGGAGGAAGAATGTTCCGGTTAAATTGAAGACAAAACAGCAGGTGGTTCTGTGGACCCGGGAATAGTTTGTCTCAGCCATAGTACATGATGGGTCTGACAGGAGAGACCGATCGCGTCGAGGCCGTGGGGGGTGCTGCACTGCAAGCTTGGAAATTTGAACTTCGCTCTCTTCCTGCTCGCTCAGGAAGCGCTTCAGAAAGGTGATTGCCGATGCCTGTCTGTCATTTTGAACAAGAGAAAGAGACATGCTGTTTTCAGGCAAAGAGACATGCTGTTTTCAGGTAAGAAGCTGGTGTTTTCGGAGGGTCGCTTTCTGAGTGAATGGTCACCCCACCATTCTTCCATTCATCTTGTACTCTGTGTTGGAAACCTCTCCATCTGTCTTAGAACTCATCTTCTAAAGACTGTACTTCAGGAAGGTGGGGGGTGAGCAACTCATGTTGCTGAATCCACTCTAAAGGTTCTCTTCACGAGAAGGGAAGAAGATGCGACTCCGAAGCATTAAATAAACTGACATAACAGCTCAGGGTGGGGGAAACAGATTTTCCCCCCCCCCTGGCAACCTTGTTCAAATGCTGAGCCATTCACCCTCTGCCAGCTGTATTGTGTTGGACTCCCGAAGCTCATCCATGAAAATGCCTCGGGGGCCATTCTGATGAACTGGAGACTGTATTTTCTTCCCAATAAATTTTACAGGGGTACCTTTGGGGTTTTAGAGGTGACTCATTACAACAGTTAAAAAAATAAATAGAAAAATGGTTGCCTTTCATCTGGGCAATGTAGATTGCCTAGAAACTGGTCAAAGAAACCATTCCAAAATGTATTTACTGTTGGCAGAGCATGGTCGTCCACAACTTTAATTCCAGCACTTGGGAGGCAGAGACAGATGGATATCTGTGAGTTCAAGATCAGCCTGGTCTACTTAAAAAAATTCTAGGCCATCTCGGGCTACACAGTGAGACCCTGTCTCGCAAAACAACTATATGTGTTGTTTTCTATCCATAATTATTTTATTTTCTAACAATAAACACCATAATGTAGAATATTTTCATCTTATAAATTGTGGAGTACCCTTAGAGGGCAAACCTTAATTCATTTAGCATATGTGTAGAGTATGTATTAGGTATCAGGGATGAGTTTAGGCATTAGAGAAACAACAGTGAACAAAATAGGCAAAGTCCTTCCTCCTCCCCCATGACATTAACGTGCATGTGATGTGACATATGACGTGGTTGCTGCATGGATGAACCTTGAGGACATTATGCTAAGCAAGGTAAACCAGTGACTAAAGGACAGATTGGTTGTGATTCAATGTCCCTGAGGTGCCTGGAGTTGTCAGGTTCCTGGAGGCAGAAAATACAACAGTGCTTATTGCCGGGGGTAGTAGGGAGGGCAGAATGGAAAGTTTATTAATGGGGGTAGAGCTCTAGTTTTGCAAGATAAAGGCATTCTGGAGAAAGGACGCACAGCAATGGATTGTACTGAGATGTATTGGATGCATGCTTCAGAATGACTAAGATTCTACAGCTTATGCTGCATGTGCCTTGCCATAAAACATATCCGTACATGAGTGTGGATTGTATTAGGTAAGTTTTTACTGCTATGAAAAGATACTGTGACTAAGGCAGCCTATAGAAGAAAGAGTTTATTGGGACTTAACAGTTTCAGAAGGTGAGTCCATGACCATCGTGTTGGAGAGCATGGCAGCACACAGGCAGGCATGGAGCTAGAGCAGTAGCTGAGAGCTTCCATCTTGACATTCAAGTGTGAAACAGGGAGAGCTAACTGGGGATGGCATGGGCTTTTGAAACCTCAAAGTCCACCCCAAGTAATACACCTCCTCCTACGAGGCCACACCTCCCAATCCTTCCTAAACAGTTCCACCAACTTGAGACCAAGTATTCAAATACATGAGCCTAGGGGGGCCATTCTCATTCAAACCGCCACATACAATCTGCTCTCTTTCTGTCTGCCTCTCTCTATATTTTTCCTGCTATAATATATGCAGTTATTAAAAAAAATCTATTGTAAGAAACAGTGTACATAAAATGCCAGGAAGTGATAAATATCATGAAAGTAAAGAACAGGAAAAAGACAGAACGGGAAGGGCTGAAAAAATGGGTTGCTGGTTTTGACGAGGCTTCTGCAGTGAGATGACATTTGAGCTCAGATCTATATCAAGCTCTGTGAGGGGACATCACAAATATTATTGTCTGCGTGAGCCTGCTTAAGTAAAATAAAAGCACTGAACATTTTCTCTCATGCAATGTATTTTGATTATATTCTTTCCTGTCTTTCAACTCCTTCTAGATCCCTTTCACTTCCTACCCACCCAACTTCATGTTCTTTCTCTTCCTTAAAAACAAACAAGCAAAACAAAACAAAACAGGAAAAACAGTCAAAAAACAAAAACGTGCGTGCGTACACACACACACACACACACACACACACACACACACAAACCCACCACCACCAACAACAACAAAAAAACCCTAGAAACTGAAAATAAAATAAAAGAAAAGAAAATTAGTAAGATTTTAAAATTACCAATCCAAAAAGTACAGACAGACAGACACACACATACACATACACACACATATAGACACACACGTACACGCACACACACATGGAGTGTGGTTGATATACCCAGTGACACTCTATTGGAGAAGACTGATTTTCCATTTATAAATTGCAAATAGCTTCTTGGTTAGGGATGGGACTTTCTGTCAACTTCACCTTTCAAGTGCTGGGATATTTTTTTTCTGGTTTGAACTTGTACAGGTCTTTGGTGTGCTGTCACAGTCTCTATGAGTTCCTATGTGAATCTGTCTTGTGTCAGGATGACACTGGGTCCTTGGAGCCATCCACCACCTCTGACTCTTACAATCTTTCACATTGATCCCGAGTCTTGAGGGGAGAGATTTGATAAAGATATTCCATTTAGGGCTGAGTGTGAGCCTGCTTTGTATTTGTCTGGACTGTAGAGAATGCCCCAAAGGCCTGTGTTAGTGGCCTTCATTCAAATTCTCCCTGTCATCTTGGGTTCAGTTTCATGGACCTGTGACAGGGGATCAGATTAATGTCCGTGAAGATCAACCTTCTACACAGAGGACAGAAGTAAGCAAGTCTCGTCCTCTAGTGGAAAAAAAATAAAAAATGGCCCTGCAGTTATAACAGAAGGAAACGTGATTTGGACTAGAAAGTGAAGGGATTCCCATACATAAGCTTCACAGAACAGTGCCATCTTTTTCTGTAACTTTCTTTTATATAGGATGGGTCACATGTCTTTTGGGGGTCAGCTGGCTTTTAATGTTGGGGGAGGGTGATTCCTTTGTGAATAAGGTGTAAGGGTGTGTGTGTGTGTGTGTGTAGGTCAAAGATAGGTCCAGCTGAAGAAGAAATTCATAGAAGACCAGCTGTAAAATACATGGAGGCAGTAGGTTGACATTACGAAGTAACATCCAGGGAGAACAAGGTCATCTTTGGTTGGAAAGGAAGATGCCCAGGGCTGAGAAGGTGACAGGTGTCCCTCTGATAGCCTCACAAAGTGCATCTGTAGCCAGGACAGTTTTAAAAAGCCACCTTTAGTAGAGGGAGGGCTCAGCTGTTGACTGTATCGTAAGAAAAGCTCCTATGATCCCTGGGTTCTTTGAAAGCCATCCCTGGCCTGTAAGAGAGTGAAGTGGGTCCTTGGAGACATTGTGCTAGAGCAGAAGAGCATGGTGTCACGTGGGCCCTTTCTCCCTTTGTCAGTTTGCCCAGGTGATGTGTTCTGTGCTGTCATGTAGACTACTTTGCAGGGCTTTAGGGGCCTCTAGACTCTTCTGCTGTCTGGCTCCTTCACTTTTATTTTGACTGTGTCCCTTCATCCATGCTCGATGCTCTACCTCTGCCAAACTGAGCCTCTGGGATGCCAAATGTCCCCATTCTCAGGTCCTCTGTGCCTCTCCTCACATTGCTCCCTCTGCTCGGGCATGTCTCCCTCATCCATTCTGGCCAGCCCATTACCTGTTTCACTTCAGACAGGTGCTAGCCATGTTTTAGTGTCTCATGGTCCCCTCCCCCTCTTTGGTGGCACGCCTGTTTATTCACTGTACTTGGAGCCACTTGGAAACAAAGACCAGTGTGCTTCAACTCAGCATCCCTGGAGCCAGCACAGCACCTCATTCTGGTGATGCTCAATGGGGTTACATATCAGGGCCTGTGCCATGGGGGCATGTAGATAACTGTCTTAACCTAGTCCATCAATTCTGAGGCAAGGGACAGTTACAGAAGGAAAACAATCAGTTGAATCGTCTCTCTACAATTTAGAGGACACACACACACACACACACACACACACACACACACAGAGAGAGAGAGAGAGAGAGAGAGAGAGAGAGAGAGAGAGAGACAGAGAGACAGAGAGAGAGACAGAGACAAAGATGGACAGACAGGCAGAGACACACAGAGACACACAGAGACAGAGATGGACAGACAGACAGACAGACACACAAGCGAGAGAAAGAGATAGAGACAGAGACAGAAAGAGACAGAGAGACATATACACAGAGAGAATGAATTTCATTCACCAAGACATGCCCAAGAAAAGACCTTGTGTAGCTTGGGAAGATACATCAGTGGTACAGAACTTGCTGAGATTACACAAGGTCAATCTCCAGAACTGGAGGAAAGGAATGGTGTACTCCCCATAACACTTTACATGGAGATACACCTTTAACACCAGGAGTGCAGTGCTGGACTCAGTCTCCAGAACTGGAGGAAAGGAATGGTGTAATCCCATAACACTTTACATGGAGATACACCTTCAACACCGAGAGTACAGGACTTGCCAGTCTTGGCAAACTGCAGGTCAACTTCTGTACCCTTAGTACAGTTGTCCTCAATATGGAATTCCAGCCCATTTCTCCTATGGAAACACCAAGTCTTTTTAGGCAGACTTTTAAGGTTTGTTTCAAATAGTACTGTGCTGTTATTTTCCCTCCTGTGACACTTCCAGGCATTCATTGGACGTGTGGGGTCTAGTCCAGGTGCTCTATGAACTGGCCTCGGGACCCTGGTATTTTTCTCTCTCTGGTTCTCAAGTTCCATGCCGTTAAAGTGACGGGATACATGTTGAACTTTAGGGCAATCCTAAGGATCTAGGGAGGAAGCAGGCTGGAGGTAGATGTGACTTCTTGGATGGATGAAAAGAACTGTGTGCTTTTCTGAAGAAGGCGCATCCTCCTTGTACCTTGTAAACTCGGTCTCCGGTGCTGCAGAGTAGAGGCTGGGTGAGGCAGTGAATGCACCCAGGGTGTGCTCATGGCGCCTGGAGCCTGGATCAGGCATGCTGCTTGTGGTAGTGGTCTCTTCATGCACTGATCCAGACAGCTCAACAGGCTCAAGAGAGAATGAAAGATCCGTCTTTCGGTTGCTCCTTCCATTCTGCCTCCTGGGTCCGTCCATCCTTGTTTACATTTAGTCTTGCCGAGGCAGGTCTGAGTTTGCACAGAGCGCTGTCCTGTCTCGTTACCCTGTGGTCTCCATGACATGCCTCTCTGCTCGGGCCATGTGTATCTTTGCGGATTTCACTTGCTTACACAGGAAGTGCTTGCCTGTGGCCAAGCCTGCTGGCAAAGGTGGGTGAAGTCAAACAGTATAATGCATTCTGGAAGCCAGAGCTGTGGTCAGGAGGAAAAGTCATCAACCTGAAGAGATGGGAGCATCTCCAACAAGGACTGGTTATTATGGTCGTTCCTGCTCCATACCCTTCATCCCATTGCCAGCTGTATAACTTCTAGGCTTGGAGGCTCCAGTAAATTAAGGAAGTTGGACATGATGCAGCACGTACCTACAGCATATACTGGCAGAGGATCTAGCCTAAACTTTGCATCTATTGGCTGTGTCAAGCGTCTGTACCAATTTTTAACAATCAAGGTACATATATATATATATATATATTTTTTTTTTTTTCTAAGTGGGGAATGAATTTGTGTATTACTGGAAAAATGTTCTGGGACTGACATCGCAGATGATGTGAAAATGATTTTAGGGACAGCCACACAATCATCTTCATGCTAAGCAGTCCAGGGAAAGAAAATAACTCCCAAATGGGGAAGAATAGTTAGGAAGTTGGACATTTATTCCCCTGAGGTCGTATCACAAGTAAAGAAAATGAAAATGCCAGCTGCCCTCCGTTGCCAGTTTAGTGTGGTGTTGTCATTGACACACTTGTTCAAACCTGATTTTCTCTGTAGCTGAAGGAATGGTTTGCTGCTCGACTTCATTATCTTGAATTTAGACTCAGGCAATAACTGCCGACAAACTGGCGTGGCTACAGGTTGGCTGCTCCTGAGAGCTGGTGGAAGAATGTTAGCAGAACCTAACACCATCTTATGCAGCCTTGAGGAGTTCCTTCACTCTGAAACCGAGCTGAGGATGCCCGGGAGAGTCTAGAAGAATTGGTTCCGCATTGTAGGGACGTTCTGTGATTTCCTGGTGCCAAGGCTTGACCTAATTTTCATCAGACTTTTTTTTTTTTTTCTCTCCAAGAGGTGAGAGGAAAAAGATGCTAAATCTCTTGGAGTGAGGAAAGTAGACCAGTTCCCTTTCCCTGACAAATAAGGGAACACACTAGAACATTCTGAGGTGGAGTCTTATTTAGCAAGATTAAAGTTTGCCCTCTTTTGCCACTGCGGTGTCCCTTTCTGCAGAAAAGCGTGATTTACAAGCCCTCTGGATCTTCTTGTGGCATTAATAACGTCTTGAGCCAGCTGTTTTATTGGGTGTACACAGAGGGTAATTAGAAACATCTGAGCATCCCATAGTATGCCTAGAGCACCATGACATTGAGCTAAAAAGAAAAAAAAAAAAAACACACTCCAAAGTTGAGTACTTGGTAGATACATGGATTCCTCATTAAACCAACTGCACTTTGTGTGATATACCATTTTTCAAAGATAAGCCAAACTCTTTAGACTGAAAATATCCTTTCATTGAAATATTCTCATGGCAGAAATCATTGCCTTATTTGGTAAAAGACCCGTGACTCTGCTGCCCATACGGTAATTATTATTTCCCTAACTGTCAAACTTCATCATATTATAGACTGTTTGCTGCCAAAAGTACTTCTTCTTTTAACCTGGCAGTGGCTTAAATTCTAGAATTCCAAAGGAGCTCATTTAGGAAATTAACTCTTAAAATCATCCTGCACCAGGGACCAGTAGGGTCCAATTTTCCTTGTAGTTGATTCTGGAAATCAACTGGGATACAGGACCTTGGGCTCCAGTTCAGCTAGTGTTTGGAATCGGACCTGCTGTCCTGGTGGCTGAGTTGGAAAGCGTTTGGGTAATGCAGCAATAATAGCAGCGTCTTTCATCCCCAGCTTTCCTCCCCTTAAGACCAAATGATCTGGTGGTAGCTAATGAATGAGTGGCTCCTTTCCTCTTCATTCACAAATAGCAAGACCCTAAGAGAAGTCGAAGTTGAGTCAAGCTGACAGACGCTGGGCAGATGAGCCTAGGTTCAAGTTGAAGACACCCAGAGTGTCTACAGCTTATCTGTCTTTGTGCTGTTTGCCCTTTCTGATTTGTGTGAATGGGAATATTCATGGATCACTGAGGGAACATGCGTTTGGCTGCAGGTTACTCATTACTTATGAAGCCATTAGAAAGAGAAGTGGATTCACCTGAGTGAGAGTGTGTGCACGATTTTCTTCCAATCGCTCCCTTCTTTACCTCTGAATCATAGTTTCCAGGCCTAGTTAGACTACAGAACGGTGATTCTCATCCTGTGGGTCATGACCCCTTTGACAAACCTCTATCTCCAAAAATGTTTATATTATGATTCGTAACAGTAGCAAAATGACAGTTATGAAGTAGTAACAGAAATAATTTTATGGTTGGGGGTCACCACAGCATGAGGAACTGTACTAAAGGGTCACAGCGTTAGGAAGGTTGAGAACTTTTGCTGTAGAATATTTAGAATCATGGTAGAAGCACCCAACTTGCACCCCAGGTACTCTGCATCAAGATGTCTGGGCTTCTTTTGAGAATGTGTACTTTGTTAACACAGACAGGCAGTGGTCATTCCTCAAGTGCTGTCCGCTTTTGTTTTTTAAAGTCAGGGTCTCTCAATGGCCTGGCACTCTCCAACTAGGCTAGGCTGGCCAGCCACGTCCCGGGGATCTCTCTACCTGTGTCTCCCTAACAGTAGTGTGAAAAGCAGACAACAAGACTGCACTCAAATTTTATGTTCTATGAGTTCTAAGGATCAGGCTCTGGTCCTGTACTTGCGAGCGAAGCCTTTACTGACTGACTGTCATCCTGGCCCCCACGATACTCATTTATTGAGTTCCCCAATACCTTATTTAGCAAGTGCCAGAAAGACCCTGATTCAGACAATAAGATGATGTTGACCTTTGTACATCTCCTGCCTCAGTTGTCTCTCTTAAATCTGAAATTTCCTGTCCTTGCCTGGTGGCCTTTTGGAACAGCCCCACCAGAATAGTTCAGATTGTGGGATACTTGCACATCCTTGCCACTGGAGATGCTGTATGGCAGGCATGTCCTCTCTTGTCACCTTGCTGTTTCAGCATGATTTGGTGTGATCCTATGTTCGGAGTTTTTCAGGAGACGAGGTCCAACCACAGCAGTTAAACGCCATATGTGTTTAATTCATGTGTCAAATTCTCTTAAGTGTTTGGATCTTCTTCTGTGCTCCAGTAGAACCAACTAGTTTCTGCAGTCCGGCCAACACCCCCTAACAGCAGAATGGCTGTTACTGCCTTTTGTCCGCAGCTTAGGGATGTAGTCCCAAACCCCAAATGCAAGTCTAGTTTCTTGGATAGTGTTCTACAAATGATAATTGCCCTTATTGAAATATTCTGATTTGAAAGATTGTGGTGATATATTGTATACCCTAATAAAGCTTGCCTGAGGATCAGAGGACAGAGCCAGCCACTAGATTAAACATAGAGGTCAGACAGTGGTGGCACACACCCTTAATCCTATCAGCCGGGAGGCAGAGATCTGTCTGGATCTCTCTGAGTTCGAGGCCACACTGGGCTACATGAGATTGATCCAGTATAGGAGAGAAACAGAGCCAGGCAGTGGTGGCCCACACCTTTAATCCCAGCACTTGAGATCTCATGCCTTTGCTTGGGAAGCACACATGCCTTTAATCCCAGGAGGTAATATGGCAGGGCAGAGAAAGGTATATAAGGCTTGCAGAGACAAGAAATCACTCTCTTTAGTCTGAGAATTTCATAGAGGCTGGTTGCTCTGCTTCTCTGATCTTTCAGCTTTCACCCCAATATTTGGTACCGGGTTTTTTGTTTTAAGACCGTTTAAGATTTGAACAGCAAAAGATGATCCTTTTGACTTACTAGTCGTGGGACAGATAATTGACTTTTTTCTGGAAGAAGCAGAAAGAGAGATATTTATAGTGACATGCTTATGAATTAAGTGCCCCACCCCACCACCCTGGGATTACATTAAGCACCTTAATGGTGTCCAAAAGTACACTTTAGAGATAAAAGGCACCCTGGGATCAAACCAGCTGCCCCCAGCCTGTCACTCTGCAGTCACGTTTGGAACCTGCAGACTCAAAGTGCTGAGATTTCTCCTTGTGCACATGGAGCTCAAGAATGTGAGGGCTGAGCGTGGAGCAGTGACATTAGCAGAAAATGAAGTAAAGATCAGCTCAGCGGAGTAGCAAAGCTGCATTTTACCCTTCCTATGCCCTGCTAGTCCATACACTTCCTAGACTTCCATCTGGTCTCTTCCTCTTTCTTCATGGTCTTTATCTACCTATCTCCAGCAGTCATGGCCATAGGTGGTGTTTGCTGAGACCCTTGCTCCCTTAATGCCCTTAACAGGTGGGAAGAGGAAAAGCTGTTTGTACATAATGGTGGTTCTCATGCTGGGCAGTTTTGTGCACCCCTTCTCCCCCTGCTCAGAGAAGCACTTGTCAATTCCAAGATGCTTTCCAAAGTTGAGCCAGTGGTTGGGTTGTGGCATGCACCTAGCAGGCAGAGGCGGGAGGTTAGGGGTCTAAAACATCTTACAAAACGGGACATACCCTACAGAGGAGAGTAAGTTAATTTCCTATTGCTGTGATGAAACATCACGACCAAGTTAACTTATGAAAAGAATTCATTTAATTGGGCTTGGAGTTCCAGAGGATTCGAGGTCATGATGGTGGAGTAAAGGCAAGGTACAACGGAGCACTCACATCAAAAACTGCAGGCAGGAGGTGAAGAGAACATGGGAGATGACAGACGATGAAGCCTCTGAAGTCTTGGATCCCGTCTTCCTCAACCCCACAGCTCCTTCAATGAGGCCACACATCTTAATCCCTCCTCACCAATTCTATCACCTAGTAACTAAGTACTCAAACCTATGAGGCGATGAGGGCTATTTTTGTTCAAACCACCACAGCCCCCAAATGTCAAGAGCGTCACAGCTGGGGAACCCTGCTCTAGATATCTAAATATGGTCTCTTTTTTTTTCTTTCCAGACACCTAAAACCCCTTATGACACTGTGTCCATGTCAATGGATAACCTTCCTCTTCGCCTCAGATAGTTGTCTAGGTGAAAGTTCCAGGATTTCTGTTATAGAAGGATGCTTGCAGGGATGGTGGTGGTACTCACAGGCTCAGCTGTCCTTGGATGTGTGCAATCTAATCAACCACTAGACTCCTGAAGGCTTGATGCATGCTCAGCAACTTACATAAGCTAATGGTGCCGATTCTCTCCTAGAGTACCAAGGTTGAGATGGGTTGAAATGTCTCATAGGGACTTCCCCACTCAGCTTTATTGGTCTTTATCATGAGACCTCTTTGGAAACTGCAAGAAAAAATAACGAGCGGGACAATGTCCAGGAGACATTTGTGCATCTCAGAAGTGAATGGATGACAGAAGCCCCCTTCTCAGTGCCTGCTGTTGCTCTGGAGACGCTTAGGCGCAGATTGCCTGCATAGTAACTGGCAGAAGAAGAGAATTCCAAGTGTGTTTTTTTGAAAATAGCATCATTGCATGTTCAAATAAACCTAGCACCTTGGGAAGGTACATACTTACTATTATATTATTATTATTATTATTATTATTATTATTATTATTATTATTGAGACATTGTTTTTCTGTGTAGTCCTGGCTACCCTGGAGTTCACTCTGTAGACCAGGCTGGCCTCAAATTCATAGAGATCCTCCTGCCTCTACCTCCTGAGTGCTGGGATTAAAGGCGTGTGCTGCCACGACCACCCAGCCATCCTTGTTATTTTAACCCAAGCCTCTTTGTGTATTTTGCCACATTTGAAGGAAAAGGAGAGAGATTTAAAACAAAACAAAATGGTCAGACAGTGAAATTTTGACTTCAGACTTGTTGAAAAATAAAAACCATTTGGTGGTCCAAATCCTTGAAGTCTAGCTGGACAGTGATACAGAGCGTGTTCTGTGAGCTCACTGTGGGGTTGACACAGCTCCAGAGAGCAAGAGTTCGACCTTGCGCCCACCTGCTCTTAAGTTACAGAACTGCGCCTTTTAGGTTTTGGTCACCCTGTCAGGGATCTTGGGGTTTGCATAACTGTGTCTTTTGTGCTTTTTTTTTTTTTTTTTTTTAATGGGACACCAAGTCTTAATTCCATCAACAGAAAGCCACTGTCAATTGTGTATCTCCATGAGAATGCAAACTCTTAATTCACACAGCTGGCTTTCTCTCTAGCCTCTACTTTTTTTGATTGTTTTGTTTTGTTTTTTAAAGAGAGGGTCTTATTCTGTAGGCCAGGCTGGCTTCAAACTCATGAGTCTCTTGCCTCTGCCTCCTAAGGACTGAGGTTACATATGGGTGCTATTCCATTCCATTTTAATGATAAACTGTTTTCTAAATACATTACCTTTTGTTCACCCGTTCATCAGTTGATGAATGTTCTGGCCATTTCTCCTTTTTGGCTATTGTAGATAAATAGTGCTATGAGCAGTACAGTGTAATATCTGGGCCCTTCCTTTGAAGTTTTGGGTAACATGCACAAGTTTTGAAAACCCCCAATGTGAAAATCCAAAGTCTGAAATGCTCCCAAATCTGAACTCTTTTGAGCATTGATGTGAGACTCAAAAAGATTTCATTTGGGAACACTTAAGATTTTCTCACTAGGGATGACTACAATCTGATAAAGATGATGTAAACGTTCTAAAGCCAACACCCCCCCAAACAAAACAAAACAAAACAAAACAACAACAAACAAACAAACAAACAGAAACAAAGGCTCTGAAGTTACATACTTCTTAAGTGCATGGGTACAAGGTGCTCCATGTGTAGCTGGAGAAGAATAGCTGGGCTGTAGGGAGCTCTGAGTTTAGCTTTGCCAGCAATTGCCAGTCTGGTCTCCCTGGAGACCATGCTGCTTCTATGGTCCCCTTAACAATGTTCCAGCCTGCAGTTTCTCCAGCTCCTTGGACAGATGCTGATTTCCCTTTCTTCTGATGAATTAGTATGTGATATCTCAGGGCTTTGATTTGCATGTGTATCTCTGATGATGGGGGAGACGGAGCATCTTCTCATGTACTCAGTGGACATCTGTGGGTCTCCTTTGAAGGCGTGCCTGTTCAGGTCCTTTGCCCAGTTTTGAATTGGTTTGATGTGGTTGATTGTTTTTCTTCAAGCCAGAATTTCTATTTTCCAAGCTCAGTACTTAATTATAGCATCCTGTACGGCTGATATTGATTGTGAATCTTTTAGGAGATCTGCATTCTGGCTTGGGTTTGGCCCTCTCACTTGGACAAGACTCTTTTGGTACATCTTAATTTCTCCATCCCTAAGGAGGAGTTGAGGAGTAGAAACAGAGGTCTTCCTGCTGGTGGTCTCCAAAGCCCCTTACCTTGCTGGCGCAAAGCCTAATCCTAGGGAACAGCATGGAGTGTGAATGGAGTAGGCTATCTTGAGTATGTTTTATTTTTTGATTCTTACATACTTTCTGTGATTTCCGGGTATGCACACCGTGTCCCTCTTGTATTTCTGGCTTTTCTTTCAAATGTGAATCAAAGGATGGTTTTGTACAACTACAGTGATATATCGTGTGGCCATGTGTCATCAGCCTGACAGGTTCGATCAGAAACATTGAGGCCTGGAAACATTGGACAGGCTTACAAATGACTCTGTATTTTTCTTACTTAGATTTTTCAACTCCAAGTTCTCAGAAGAGTTTGGCCCAGAACAGAATGACTCCATGGTGGCCCTGGTGGAAGCACGGCCCGTTTGGAGTAGGATGAAAGGACCGAGTTGGGTTGGGCCAATAGGTTGGAGAAGGCTGAGGTTTTTATTTTCTTAGACTTGAAATTTGAATCTGCACTCTATAGATTGTGCTGGGACCCCATTATGAGTAACAGCGTATGGATGGTTGACAACTAAAAATCTCAGCCACAGTTTTCTAAATCCCCCTGCTAGGGCTGAAAAACGTCAGGAGCCAAATTTTAAAGTTGAGGAAAGCATTTTCATAGTAATTGAAAGGGTAGTTTTTCCTGCTACATCTTTGAGTTCATTTATCTCCTGCCAGTTCCCAGGGCTGTCTTTATTTCTCTGGATTAATACTGTCTTGATTCTTTTTCTTGAGTAGAAAGAAAGAAAATGCCAGACACATGAGCGTTCTTCAAGAGTTAGAAAGCCCTGTTTCCAGCTCTGTGCTGAGAACCCACTGGGTTCCCCCACATGCCAGTGGCTTCAGATTCCTGGAGGACAGGGGAGGGTGGAGGAGGAAGTTGGTTCTTTGCTGCACCAGGTGCCTCGTAGAGGTTCCCTGGGTTCTTCTGTGTCCTCACCCAAGGCCGTAGATGCTGTCAAGAGGCACTCTGTGACCCTAGGAGTCTCACTGGGGGGGTTCTCAGAATGCTGCCTAGATGATGATGATGGTGGTGGTGGTGGTGACGACATTGAAATATATCCCTGTGTAGCCCAGCTAGCTTTTAACATGCCATCTTCTTGCCTGATCCTTCCGAGTGCAGGGATTATAGGTATGCACCAACATTCTTTTCAAAATCTTTTGTATTAAATTATATTACAAATGTCCCCATTTGAAGACACTTCTCTTTTTAGCTGGCCTTTGTTCATACCAAAGTTATAGTTAACTACATCTGAAGACAGATTTTTTTAAAAGAAATTGATTTGTCTATCATTCAAAGAGTAAACTCTTGGGCTGGAGAGATGGCTCAGCGGTTAAGAGCACTGGCTGTTCTTCCAGAGGTCCTGAGTTCAATTCCCAGCAACCAAATGGTGGCTTACAACCATCTGTAATGACATCTGGTGCCCTCTTCTGGCCTGCAGGGATATGTGCAGATAGAACACTGTATACATAATAAATAAATAAATCTTTAAAAAAAAAAAGAGTAAACTCTTTTGAATAAATGCCACATAAAAGGGACAAAAGGGTGAGATGGGTACTGTCCTGTCAAATGCAAGTTTTGTTTCCATTTCTGTCCTGTGAGCCCCCAGCTCTCTTTCTTAGAGACAAAAGTGGGTCCATTTGTATGCCTTCTAGAATGGATCTGCACTGGCAGATATATAAATACATCCTGAAGCTTTCCTAATATATTACTTACTGTACTGTGTCACGCTTTATTTACCTTGCAGTTAATATCCACACAAGTTAATCTGCCTTGCTGATTTTTCCAGGCTGTATTATATTCAGTCTCAGCATATGTTATCACCTATTTAACCAGATTCAACTGTTAGACAGCTGGCTTTCCAGGGTTTGCTGTCTCCCAAGCTGCAAGGGACAGTCAGTGTCTGAATATAGGTGTGGGTGGCCTTTCCCCCCACTGTGACCGAATACCGGGTAAAAGCAACTTAAAAGAAGGGACTTGTTTACCTGGGCACGCAGTGTGAGGGTGCAGTCATGGCAGGGAAGGAGTGGGGTCAGGATTATGAAGTGGCTGGTCGCGTTGTGTACACAGGAAGCAGAGAGATGATGATGAATGTTGGTGCTCAGCCCTGGGATCCCAGCCATGGAATGGTGCTGGCCACACGGGCCTTTTCCACCTTAATTCACACGGTCTAGCTCAGTGGTTCTCAGTCTGTGGGTCATGACCCCCTTGGGGGTCACAGACCAGATATCCTGCATATCAGATATTTACATGATAATTCATATCATTAGCAAAATGACAGTTATGAAGTAGCAACAAAATAGCTTTAGGATTGGCAGTCACCACAATACAAGGAGCTGTATTAAAGGGTCACAGCATTAGGAAGGTTGGGAACCACTGGTCTAGCTAATCCTTTACAGACTCCTAAGAGGCTCATCTGTTCAGTAATTCTAGATCCTGTCAACTGGACAATCAGCAGTAAAATAGCCATATATTTGTGAAGGCCCCAGGATAATGCATAGGAAGTGTTATTAAAACTACAGAGTATGCACTTATTAACATTTGCACTTATTTGTCCAACTATCTACTGGGTAGTTGAACTAACACGTTCCCAGGACACGCTTCCGTTGATCAGGAGGCATTTTGAGCTCTGCTGTTGGAGTGGGTTAGTGTTTAATTTACATTTTGCTTATGTAGAGGATTGTCTTTTCTATTATTTGAAACTGAGTCTGGCAGTCTCTGTATCCTTCACTTCTGGGTGAGGAATCTGGTGTTTCAAGGCTGTTCTGTGTATTACAGACTGCTTGAAGCAGCCCTGAGTCTTTGCACCACATTCATATATCCCAGGCTGGCTACTAACTCACCATACAGTAAGGATGGTCTTGAACGCCTGATCTTCCTGCTTCTGCCTCCCAAGTGCTAAGATTACAGGCAGGTGTGTGCCACCATATCCAGCTTGAAGCTTTTTAGTTGAAGGTCAAATCCACTTCTTGTTCAGCTGTTATACCTTTTCAACCTTAGACATAAACTCCTAGTGGGAAACACAGGAAGACCCTGAAATTTGATGAGTGGCATACAGATTTATTAAAGAGGAAGAGTGTCTTAGTTGGGGTTCCTATTGCTGTGAAGATACACCATGACTACAACAACTCTTAGAAAACATTTAATTGGGTGGCTTACAGTTCAGAGGTTTAGCCCACTATCGTCATGGTGGGAAGCAAGGCAGCGTCCATGCAGACATGGTGCTGGAGAAGTAGGTGAGAGTCCTACATCTTGCTCAGGCAACAGCAAGTAGTCAGTGACACTGGGCATAGCTTGAGCATGTATGAGACCTCAAAGCCTGCCTCCCCAGTGACACACTTCCTCCAACAAGGCCATACGCACTCCAGTACTCCAACAAAGCCACACCTCCTAATAGTACCACTCCCTTTGGGGTCCATTTTCTTTCAAAGCACCACAAAGAGGAACCTGGAATTTCTAACAGCACTGTGGAGTGTCATCTGTATGCCCGATGCCTGATAGCTGAGTCCTTTGAGGTCAGGCATTCAATAGATGAGTTTCAGTAACTGCCCAGCACCATGGAGCAAGCATATTCACAAGGTCAGCTTTCAGTCATAGGTCTCTCAGAATCAGGACCGTGTTCTCCTCCACTTACTGTGGTGGTTCATGTTTCTCCCTCTATTCTGAGGATGGTACATGGCCCCAGTTGAGAACCCTGGCACTGGGCTCCCATCAAGGCTGCCCAATGTGACTGATGGATTTTAAGAGGTTTTCATATCCAGAGGGTTTGAAGGTGACTTCCTGAGGGCGCTGCCGCTGTGGGGAGAGATTGACAGTGCAGAGATTGATGGGTGTGATATGAGTGTCAAGGGGATTCTGCCCCAGATGATGAAACACAAGTCTATTTTTCTGAATTATTACTCAATTCAGGGGAGGATAAGAGCCGTTGGGTGTCCAGGAGAAGCTGAGGTGACCTTACTCAAGAAAGAATATAGATGTAAAATAGAATATGCCTCAGTTATTACATAAGCCTTTGTTCGACATGAGGGTGAGCAGGCAATGTTGCATAAACTTCATACGGATTGAAGTGGAAAATTTTAGAGCCAGTGCTCAGGGATTCATGATCCTAAATGCAAGTCCTCCCCTAGAGACAGTATCCTGGAGGCCTGGAGGCAGGCAGGCAGGCAGGCAGGCCCTCGTCCTCAACCACAGAAGGTGGCTTATTATCTACAGGAGCTGCTGTGGGCCTGGCTGGGAAGGACACCAAGTTCTATGATATTTCTGGGTTAGCCCAGAGGGGGACTTGAGCTGAGACCCCCCAGGTGTTCTCTGGAGAGCCCCATAGGCTCAACTCCTCCAGCTACTCCCTGGAGGGGTTCCCAAGTGCTCACTGAACGGAAGTGGAGACAGAAAGCATGTCTGATTCAGGGACATTGCGGTCACCCAAACACTCCTCTTTTTTTTTTTTTTTTCTTGTCAGAAAGATGTAGAATCTCTTTCCAGTGATTCACATGTATTACCCAGAACATCCGGACTTCCGGGAATTAGGAAAGACTCAGGTTTCTTGGCAGTAACTTTTAAACACTACAAATAATGAGTCCTCCCCTCCCTCCTCCCCTCTAATGTTGATCCACTACCATGGGTTATAGAGCTAGGCAGCTCTGATGGCAGAAACGTCTTCCTTTCTGAATGATAAGAACACAGGGTGGACCTCTTCTCTATATGTCAATAGGGAAGACACATTCTTAGTCCAGCACATTGTATGATGAAACAGGAAACGTGTTATCTTTGAGAGCTAGCTTAGCTGTGGTGAAGGGAAAATGTCGCTTGTCTCGTGGCCAGAGTGCAAGGAGATGGGAATGTAGCGGCTTAGTGTCCCTAAGCTTGCTTCTGAAAGGGGACAAAGCATTGGACTGACAAGTGGGGGCTGTGGTCACGACAGCTGTGTGGACCTGTCTCTTCTTGGCCCTGCCTGAGTCCTGCTTATAATGATGTCAGAGATAAGCATTCTGCTTGTCACTGTGTCTCTCACGTCCTGAATGTTCTGTCACAAATGCTGAGAACTGTGTGTCCTTCTGGCTGAGCTAGTGAATGCCCTCTGAACCTTGAATCCTTGTTGGGTAGTCAGAGCCTGGCTGTTCAGCCATTTGGCTAGCCATAGAATTTGAGTCAAGAGGGCTGTCAGTCATCTCCTAATACTCTAGGGAATATCACTGGTTTCAATGCCAGGGAAGAATTTCCATCCTCCTTGCCTGTTTCTTTCCTATTTTTTTTAAGACTTATTTTGTTTAAATTGTGTGTCTCTCTCTGTGTGTGTATATGTGCATGTGAGTGTAGTACCTGCCTAAGACAGACGAGGGCGTCAGATACCCTGGCACTGAAGGTACATGCCATCATCAGCTGCCCTAGGTGAGTGCTGGGAACTGGACTGGCATCCTCTGGAAGAACAAGTGTTCTTAACCACTGAGCCATCTCTCCAGCCCCTCTTCTCATTCTTAGTTTATGGACCTGGTCATTGAATTCCTTAAAGAAAACTTTTATGTATTAAAAAGCCAGGAAGGTTGGGAGATAGCTTATTTAGTAAAATGCTTGTTGTTTAAGCACAAGGGCCTGAGTTAGATCTCCAGTACCAACTGAAAGGCTGGATGTGGTGATGGGTCTCTGTAATCCCAGTGCTGGAGACCCAGGAGACTGAGGATCCTTGGGGGTTCCTGGCCAATCTAACTGAATTGGCCAGCTCTCGGTTCAACGAGAGACAGTATTTCAGAAATTAGGGTAGAAAGCAATTGAGAAAGATACTTGAAGTTGATCTCTGGCTTTCACATATACACACATGAATGAGCAGGTACACACACACACACACACACACACACACACACACACACACACACAGACATACTCAAACAGATAGACATACACACACAGACACACACACACACACACGTAGACAGACAGACAGACACACACACGTACACACACAGACACATGCAGACAGACACACCCATATACACAGACACACACACAGACAGACACATGCAGACAGACAGACAGACACACACACACATATACACACACATGCACATGTCAGGAACTCTGATGAGTGAACTTCTATTTAGTAGCCACTAACCTACCTAGAATCTTGGGTGCCCAAGCTCATTAATTTTGGGTTTCTTTGTCTTGCTGTGTGGCAGTCTGTAGCATTATCAGAAAAGAAATCTTTCCAAAATAAAATTGGTTCCAAAGTAGGAGAGGAAGAGCAAAGTTGACCGTGGACTCTGTGTGTGCCCTGCATGGATTTATTAAGCATTCTCCTGTCTGCTTCTCTTCATCCTGAGAAATAAGTATCCCTTCCACTGACCGCCTAGAAAACCCAGGCCTGTCACATAGAGTACTCAACTCAGAGAGAGAATCCAACTGCAAAAACAACTGTCGTGGACAATTTCCATTTCTGTAGCCGCAGAGAGTAAATTTATTAGGGTCTTGAGGAGGCTTACCCTTTTCATTGTTGAGAGAAGAATAGAAAAACTTGAGCGTAAAGGGATCCAAGTGCCTTGGAAGACCTTCGAGTGGGTCATTCATGTGGTTAGGGCAATGCTGTGTCCAAAGGAATATTTTGATTGATTGTGTCAGCGTCCTTGGGTGGCCCTCCCAAGAGCTTGAAAGCTTGTGTAAATTTGGTTTGCTGTAGAAGCTTCTAAGCTTTTACAGATGAGACATCACATCCTCTCTGTTTCGTTCCTGTAATAATGATCAGTATAATAAATGGAACCGTGTAGAGATTAAGTAGAGTTTGGTTGATTGGCTGTAGAAGTGGATTTTTTTTTCAGCTCTGTTGAGATTGAGTAGATATTGTAAATGAGAATCCTGGCAGCTAGGTGTTGGCCCTTGTGGTTTTAGCCATCATTTCTGCCTCATTGTTATTTATTGGTCATTGTGGTCCTCAACTCATGGATTTACACTGGATTTTATTTCATGCACCAGTTTTATCAGAGGCTTCTTAACTCCATATGTTGAGTGTCCGTTCAGGCCCAACAAGAGTTGTAAAAAGTCAATTATTTTATTGAGAGGAGAGGGTAGCACTTACCCCATAGCTGCTGCTCCCCCAGATGTTTCCAGAAATCCAGTTGCCATCTCTATGGGGACAGATTCCTTTCTATCCCTTCCTGGCCTTTCCAGAATTACTGGTGCAATGTGTACCTTTGGAGCTAGCATGGTAGACGTTGAACCTTGACTCCACCATGTATTTATTAATGGTGTGCTTTGAGAAGAGCATTAACTATCTCAGAATCTCAGTTCTCTTCTATAACTGGGGGTAAAGAGATGTCATTCACGGGACTGCAGAAGGAGTAGAGGAGGCCATGAATATCGTGGCTGGAGAAGAGTAGGAAGCTGAATCTTTGTATCTCTTCCTTATAAAGAGGTCAAACAGGAAGCTTCCTTCCTGTAACTTGGCTAACTGTTCTCTCTCACATGTGAATAAATATGGAACATGGTTGTGCTGATGAATGCACAGCATTGGTTGTGGAAGCAAAGCATTTAATAGATAAGTGATTGTTTCCATCATTGTTATGCCCTAAGTCTATTGAGTGCAAGTGTATTTTATTAACCAAGAACGGAGAAACCTTCAAGAGGTTTATATTGAACATATTAAATAACCTTCATTTTAGACTAAACAGTCACATGATAGTTTTTATTGACAATCAGGCTAAGAAATTGTGAATTATTTGGTTGTGACTAAGAACTCCCTGGTGTATTCTAGACAGCCTTCATTCAGGTCTTTATTCACCCCCCATGGTGACTTTTGAATGCTTCTTTCAGGTGAGCATGGGGGGACTTGCTGAGTGTGAGTATGCTTGCTTGCCCTTGATAACATCCCAGGGGCCTAAGATGTACACACTCCAGAACTTACTTGGTAGATTCGTCATTTGCAATAGAGTGACAGCCGTTTATAAATAAATTCTGCCCTTTTTCTGGCTCACAAGAGAACATTTGGTAAAAATATTGTCCTGTCTTCTTTTCGTGCCTGGGGTTTATTTAATAAATTTATATTTGCTCAGAAATGCATCCATAGAATTATACATCAATAAATGGGCATAAAGGTTGTAGTCAAACGCCACCTTGAAAATCAAAATCAATTCTTAATGATTGTTTTTCTTATTTACTTGAGGAAATCTGTGGATGTTGTAACCATATATGTAATAATTACTTGGAAAATTCTGTCAATCTTTGGTTTTCCCATTTTCCATGGGGGTTTGGGTTATGAAACCCAGAATTTTCCATTTTAATCACAAGACCTCTGAACAATTTTATGCTAATGGTGAAAGCAGGAATCTGGTCCTTGCCCTCAACTCAAGTTTAAGCTGTCCTAACAGACCATGGTGGCAACACGCACCCTTGACCAGTTAGATTCACCGTCTTTCATCTGGCTAGCTGTTGACTGATTGGTCTGCTGGCAGCTGGCAGATGAATCGTAAACCCCTCACGATGATTATGAGTAAGCTCTGGGTTTCTCCACACCACAGTCCTTCTCCTTCCAGTGGTAGGAGAAAGCTTTGCATTCAATAAGAGAATTAGTCCTTTTATTTCATTGGCATTTTCTTTACTCTTTGATTTTTTTTAAAAATGGCAATGAGCCATGTTAGATGGTAATTAAAGGTTGTGTGAGGGACTCCGAAGAAATCTGCCACCTACCATCAGGAGCGAATGTCATTTGGCCCATGGCTCATACAGAGAGTTGAGTGAGTGTTTTCCCTGTGTCTAAGGAATAAGAAGCTTCCAGAGACTTTACCTTCCATATAACTGTATCAGTATGGGAAGATAATGCAAAGAATACAGGTGTTCTTAAAGTATTCGGGGTATAATCAATCCTGGGTGTGCAAACACAGATCTGAGGCTTGGGATGAAGGCTGAAGGAAGACTGTCACTATACACATGGAGATAGTGCCAGAAGCCCCCTCAAATGCTGTGAGGATGCTGACTGAAACTGCCACTTCACATAAGGCACTGCTGCTCTTCTTATCTTGGTGTCAGTTGGAATAAATAACGTTAAGACTCTCTGCTGTCAACAGTATTCTTCCCTGGTCCTTGTATAAAACTCAAGAGTATTTATCTTTGAGTCTCCCGGTCTCTGTGACAGGGCTGCAAAGTTGACACTGCTGGGATGCTTTTTAAACCATTGACCTTTCTTTGGTCTCCAACTTTGATATGCCCTAAGACATTCTTTGGGAGTTGCTCAGGGCTGATGAACTGTAGGCATCCTTGAGTTTTTGCATACAATTCCAATGGCATTGTGTGTGTGTGTGTGTGTGTGTGTGTGTGTGTGTGTGTGTGTGTGT
>CABHPP010146625.1:7034-42709 GCA_902168425.1 Peromyscus attwateri | reverse complement strand
CCTTCCTTCCTTCCTTCCTTCCTTCCTTCCTTTCTTTTTTTTTTAAACCAAGAGCCAGATGTTAATGTTAAATAATTTGACCAAACGTTTGTACACAAAAGAGAACCGCTTTTTATGAAAAATAAGGTGAGTGATTTGGGAAAACTCAGTAAATGTGAACCACTAGTACAAGATGGCTGCTGATTTGGGGTTAGGAAAGACAATGTGAAGGCCTTAGTAAACTGCAACATCTGGAATTTGCCATTCAGAAGGTTTCCAATTAAAAAGACATGTAGAGTAAAACACTCATTTATCCATCTATTAGACATTGACTGTATACAAAGCACCTTGCTGCCTCTAGGGATAAGCCCCAGCAAGTGCATAGCCCTAGAGACCATCTCCTATGCTTCTGGGCGTCAGGATCATTTGGAGGAGATTGACATGTACTCGGACAGTTAACCTGTCAACTCTGTGAATTGCGGATGACTCTGTGTTGCCCTAGGATTATGTGGCAGGATTGGGAACTGCCACCTTTGGCCTGACATCACTAGGAAGAGCATTATTGAGGGTACTGATGTAGAGGGTTGGGTTGAAGTAAGAGTGTGGTGGTGAGTTGGGAAGAAGAGGATAGAGTGTATAGAGAATCGTAAGTGTGTGGCTCATGAGAAGAGAGTAGGTATTGTGTGCGACTAGAATTCAATAGACCATTGTGGGAACAGAAGAAGGCAAAATGGGGCAGGGAGGAAAAAGTCAATCAGAATGGACTCTTCTTCCATGAGACAGTTATAGAGAGTATGAAATAGACAAGGATGGTGTTTAGTGGCGTTCCACACAAATGTCTCTGTAGCTCAGGAGGTGATCCAATTAGAAGCCATGTGGGCGCCCCTTTACTGCTATGAGTTGGCTGTGTCTACAGACCCTCTTCTAGCCTGCTGGACATTTTCATCGATCTTCGTGTTTAGTTACTAAATAGATGGGTCCTGGGGAGAGAAGTGGGATGGTAAGTTTTCATTGTGAAGCTGACACTACTATCACCTGAGAAAACCATCTCAAGGAGGGATTATCTAGATCTGGTTGGCCAGTAAGGGGGTTGTTTAGATAGTATTAATTGCTAAAGGAAGACCTGGCCCACTGTGGGTGGCACCATTCCCTATGTAAGAGTAGAGAAGACGGGCTGAGCAGTAGCACACATTCATTCATTCATCTCTGATCTTGGCTGTGGATGTTGCTGTCTTGACTTCCCAGTGTTGAAGGATTTAACCTGGAATTGTAAGCCAGATAAACCCTTTCCCACTTAAAGGGGGAAACAGAAGTGAAAGTAGGATAATAAGCAACCAGGATTTAATGTCCTTCCAATCTAAGACATTGTGGGAATGCAACCTGTGATATAGCCCCGAAAAAAGGTGTTTCATGTTTATAAATAGCCCTTCTTTTACTTCTGACTTGAATTTCTTCAGTGGAGGCCTACCATGTTTATTTAAGTTTTACTATTTTATATATGTGGGTGTTTTACCTGCCTGAATGTCTGCACCATATGCATACAGTACCCTCAGAGTCCAGAAGAGGGAGTGGGATCCCCTGGAACTGGAGTTACAGGTGGTTGTGTGGCTGCCATGTGGGTGCTGGGAATTGAATCCAGGTCGTCTAAAAGACCAGCCAGTGCTCTTAACCACTGAGCCATCCCTAGCTCTAAAACTGTTCATTACTGACTGAAGTAGTCACCAATAGCTCACTAATAGAAGGACCTTCTCAGTTGATTTTTCAGCCCGTTTTGATTCCGAGAAGTGTAGACAACCTCTAGCTAGACCTTTGACTGTACATTATATAATCAAAGCCATGGAAAGACAGGGTGGAGGGGAAAATGCCTCCAGGGTGGCAGACAGTGAGGTGGGGGTCTGGGAAAGTAACAGGCCATGCAGGGTGGGGAGGAGCTGCAGACAGCCATGCAGAGCTTTGTTTATAGTAGTGGTTCCCAAACATTGTCCGCCCAGAATTTATTCCTTTTGGCTTCCAGAGTGAATTTTATAGAACCCATTTCATTTTATGACCCAGTGTGTTTCTCCTTTCATGTCCCTTGGGGAATGTTGCTCTGCTCTTGGGTTTGTCTGAGTAGGTCTCGGTGATTTTTTTTTTTTTTAAATCCTGCATTTTTTCCCTCTGATCTCCCATTCCTTGCTTCACCTGGAGCTGCCAAGTTTTCCCTTTTCTACTCTGTTATGTCTCCGTCTGTCCTTGGAAGCTTTCTATCCAGGGTAACTGCTTATCTTTAAAACATGAGAAAGGAAGTTTTATTTAATAACCAATATTAAGATATTTAGATAACAGTTTGCAGCAAACATAGTTAGAATCCATATTTATATACTGGATAAAGCCCTTCAGATGGAATAAGTTAAGTAGATTAAGCAAGAAAGATTAAAATTTAATGTTAACATAAAATAGATGACATCTCAGGTACTTGGAGGAGTGCTAGGTTTTTAAGGATTGAAACAATGGAATGGAGAGAAAAGAGCATATAAAGTTATCTGTGTAAAACAAACAAATGCAATAAAACTGCGTATCCTAGTGAACTCAAATGGACAGGAACTAGACTGACAAAGATATATTCATCAACAGGACAAATAAAATCTTAAAGAGCTGCTATCCATCCACGCTTTCCATCATGAAAGTCATCTTGGAATAACAAAGATGCCAGGAGGGCCCAGTATGATGTGGGTTATACTGAGGGTTACCTGGGATCCCGGTGCTCAGGAGACAGAGGCAGGAGGGTGGAGAGTTCAAAGCCAGCCCTGGCTATGTAGTGAGATCTCAACACTTCTTCTTCTTTAAGCTAACTGTGAATCCTGTGTGTTTATACACTGCTGTCTATACATGCTATTGGCATGTCTTGTGGAGGATCCATCTACTGATTCCCCAACAGTTTCACTACATTAGATTACAATTAGCCCCCCACCAGATTCTCAAAAGGGTGGTAGATGGGATTGCAGGCTGTACATTGCGTGGCTCACCTAGCTGGAGGTAATGTGTATATTCCTTCCTTGCCAGCATGTTGCCTTGGCTTTCCCATTTCCTGTCTTTCCATTGTATCTTCCGTAATAGCCATGAAATCAATGATAATGGCTGATCTTGGCAGAGTGCTTCTGGGATGCTGAGTTTCGCAGACTTTGACTATGTATAAATCCATCTAAGCCATGTAACAACTGTATGAGCTACATGTGATTGTTATTGTTTTATGGGTGAAGATATGGGACAGACAGGCGTTAAACAACATGCCTAAGGTCCTGCCATTATTTTTTATTTTTATTTATTTATTTATTTTTTTTGGTTTTTCGAGACAGGGTTTCTCTGTGTAGCTTTGCGCCTTTCCTGGAACTCGCTTTGGAGACCAGGCTGGCCTCGAACTCACAGAGATCCGCCTGGCTCTGCCTCCCGAGTGCTGGGATTAAAGGCGTGCGCCACCACCGCCCAGCGGTCCTGCCATTATTAATTGATGAAATCGGGGAGGCAGCCTTTGGAGATTTGGTTCAGGACTCTTCATGTCTGTGCTCTGTATCCTCCCCAGGGATGAGGCAGTTACATCAGATGAAGAGAGTGGTGTGTTTGCTTGTCTATGGTGTCTCCTAGCTTATCAGTTAGAGTATGTTAAGCCAACAACAACTATTGCTTGAGCGCATGCAGTTATAATTACTAAGAATGAAATTATATTCTTGAGAGAATGTACCCTGAAGCCTTCTCTGTAATAGTTAAAAAGAAAATGCAAGTATACTAAACATTTTACTAACTAAGGAATAGTTACTTAATCTATATTCTAAGGAATAGTTACTTAATCTATATTCTGTCTACTTGGAATATTATATAGATGCTAAAATATGGGTTCTTAAGAATATGTAGAAATGTATAGCAATGAACAGTATGAAGAGTATGTACATGATTGTGCAAATGCGCACTGCGTGCATGTTAATCTCACTTGGACATCTCTCTAGGTGTTACTAGTTTGTGAGTTATAGTGTGTAGTGAGTGTAGTGCTGTAGTAAAAATTATTACAACAAACAGTGCCTTAGCCCTTGCTTCTCTTTATCTCCTTTGCACCCTCTAAAAATTACCCTGGGAAACCTAATTGGGTGTTCTCCATCTCCTACTTTACGCCGGTGAGCTATAGTTACACATGGTATCCACCCAGATCTTCTGGTTAGATCCTCCAAGGTCCACTGTTTCCCCAAAGAGGTCCCTCCAGAACACTGGATGTGTGTCATACCCGAGTCCCTTACATTCCGTGATGTGAGTACTTGGTAACTGTTGTTCGGCTCTTCCTGCAACCCCATCTGGCTCTTTTGACTTTGGGGCCCCAGTGAAGCCCTGCTTCTTAGAGCGAGCGTCTCAAAGATGGCGGAGGGTAAGTGCCAGGAGGGCCAAGAGCTTTGCCTGTTTTTGTCTGCCGATCTTGCCAAATGTTAGAACAGTGTCTCGTGGTAGACAGACAATAAACATTCATTAAATGAAAAAACAAAACAAAACAAAAAACAAAACAAAACACTTGTGGCGTTTCTAGCCTTTCTGTCTCACTTCACTAGAACTCAAGGGGACAGCGAGGGACCAATAATACACCAAGGTGCCCTCTGTAGCCAGGGGAATGCTCTCTGTCTGCTCTCCAGCAAATGGCTCTTTTTCTGGCTTCCTTGTTCTTGACTCTTTATTTACCGTGCTTCTGCAAGAACTAGGCACTTTCTGGGCTCGGTTGGAAAACCATTTCTTTCTCCTAGTGTGTGTAGGTACCTCAGTGCGTTTTCTTGTGCTGTAACCGTAGCTGGAATAGTTTAAAAAGGAAAGAGATTTATTTAGTTCTTGGTTCTGGTTGGCTTCTGGGGAGGACTTTCTTTCCGGTAGGGACCTGCTGTGGTCCTGAGGCAGCCCAGAGCATCACATGGCAAAGCAGAGCAAGCTCACTAACTTAGGACTCTTTCTCTGTCTCTAACGCCACTATGATAGTCATGAATCCCACACCCTCCTGACTTCATCTAATCTTAATTGTTTCCCATTGTGTGACAGACCTTTCCTGGGGAGATTATACACACACACACACACACACACACACACACACACACACACACCCCTACTCACCCTCAAAAGGGAGCCCATGGCTGACCAATGTAGCAATTGCATCAAAGTCCAACTTGGTGAACCCATGAGTTTTTAATTGGGGTTGTTGACAGGATTCTGAGGGGTTACTTACAGGAGCATGGGTGGCTCAACAAAGTAGTTACATCACTGAAACAGCCCTACCTGGGTGACAACTCACAAAAGCCACAGCCCTGGCACTCTGAATGGTTTACAGGCAGCTCAGCAGCCCGAGAATCTCCTCTTTGCAGCCCCACCGGCTAGAGTCATGTCCCCTGGTAGCCACGAACTCCCTCTGTGAAGCTAGGAAGAGGATTTGGAGAACCTTTCAAGTTTTCACATAGCCAGTGACATTTTGTTCACCATCCTGCACCAGAAGAGCCTCTCCGTTCTCTCTGGAGGGAGTGCGTCACTCTGTAGGAACTGCTGTAAAACACCTCTCAAGGACTCATCTCCAAACACCCCTAACATCACTTGGGAGATGAAGTTTCAGTATGAGTTTTGGAGCGGACAAACCTCCAGACATAGAAGCTGAATAAAAAAGAGAAATCTTAAAAGAGGCATAGATACAAGATGCATTTTTTCCACCTACCATCCCCAGGGAGTCTTTAGAGAATGCTGATCCATTTTTGCTTAGTTCCTGTGTGCCGTGGAGTGTGGAAGAAAGACATGAAATCATCATGACCTCTTTCCTACACATTCAGGTGACGATGGGAGAAATGGGGACTACAGAATCAGAGCAGAAGGCAGGTTGATAAATGATGTAGAAATGCTGTTAGACGCCCCACCCACAGTCACAGGTGCCCCTATTCAACATCCTCCTCTCTCCTCGGATGAATGGTTTTTTTTCTGAGTCCATACTTGCCCCAGATTTACCAACTACAGGAATTTGGCCATCTCTGATGTCAAAGGTTTTTATTGAAATGCTGTGCTCTTGATAGATATGTTTGCTGAGGCTTTTGACTCTGAAAATATTTAAAAAACTCTAAATGTAGGTTCATCTCAATTCCCTTTTTGAGGCTCAGAAATAAATAAGTCTCAAGAAGATATTAATAATGAACTCGGTGGGAGTATGAACTTTGTATTTGGAAAGATCTGCAGGCCAAGTTTGCAAATCCCAGCGGCAAAACAGTTTGAAAAGGGGTTGAGGCTTTCCTTTAATATTACTGACTATAGTCCTGGCTTAAGTGGTGTTACTGGGTTTCTGCCTTTTGCAAGGATATTAAAGAAAATGCCAGGCCAGAGTGACTGAAGGGGCAATGCATCCTTTAAGATAGCTACAGTGATGCCCAGCTAAGGTGGCCTGCACGGATAAGGACCAAGATCGCCATAATGAAATCTGTTTCACTTTCATTATGGGGCGAGCGGGTCGTTATTTTTCCAGCTTGATGTGTCCATGTCCTTACCCCAAGGAGTGAAACTTGGGCTTCAAGCAGCATCCATCATTTAACAGATGAGATCCAGCTCTTTGCACACAGGTGGCAGTTAGAAGGATATACAGTGTCCCCATGTCGTCTTTTAAATTTTAAACCCTGTCAGTCACATTTGATGAGATAGAGAAGTCTTCATCTTGTCTCATGAAGGTGGTCTACAAATGGTTTAGCACCCGGTTCTACACAAACGTGCGTTGATGTGAGGGGCGGGAAGGCGGTGGTGGGAGGGCGGCTCCTTTTCCGGCCATGCCCTGTTTCCCAGGACAGATAGACCACCAGCGGGGACCGATCTAGCTGGACTTTTGAGACTCAGATTTTCGAGAATGAAGAAGAATCTGATATCATACCACCCAGCCCTCTCATTTGTAGATGGAGGCATGATAATCCTCACAGAGCCATGGTTTTTAAAGACTGTTGACAAAGGATGTCCCTAGCTTAAGGCGTCTGTGATTTGTGGTGTTGAACCATCGTGTACAGTCTGCGAGCCAGGCTACAGATGGCGATAAAAGCAGCTTGAGGGTCGGGGAGGTAGTAGGTGCTGCTCCTGTGTGCACTGAAGAATGTAAAGTGGAATTTGGTGATAGGATCCGTCTATGAAGTTCCTCAGGGTTTGCAAAGTATAAACCTAGATGAAGTGAGATAGCTCACAGTGGTGGTGAGGCTGATGATTAATGAGGAGGAAATTATAAACAAGGCTGAGATGATGAATGTTCCCATTCAAAATGGGAAGCTTTGGCACACATCATACTACTTCCTATCTCCTGGGTCTAAACAGGATCCAGCATAGAAGTCTGCTAATGCCCACCAGCACTAAAAACTTCTGCTATTTGTGGAATTCTTGTGTGTTGTTATTGCTATTTTGTGCTTGTTAAACTCTATATTTCCTTTAACATGGATGCAGTGTTCTCTCTGTCTGGGTATCTCATTGGTGGAGAGGGAATGAAAGTGGCCGTCTGAGTTTTTAAGCAGATAAATCCAAAAATGTGCTCCTCTGTTCCTCTGTTCTGACTTGGGTGAAGGCAATCATCTAGCCATGCCTTTGACTCTCAGTTCCACTAATTCTTTCTGGGATGGTGAAGCATACTAAGTTAAAGAAAAGAAAGGAGAGAGAGAGAAAGAGAAAGAGAGAGAGAGAGAGAGAGAGAGAGAGAGAGAGACAGAGAGAGAGAGACAGAGACAGACAGAGACAGAGAGAGACAGAGACAGAGAGATATTGTGTGTGTGTGTGTGCGTATGTGCACGTGCGTGTGTATGTGTAGTGTTGGAAAGGTAACCCAGGGCTTTATTCTATGTTACCAAAGTGTTCTACCACTGAGCTCAATCCCTAACCCACCTCTCAATCATTATGTAACATATTTATTATCCATAGCTACAGTATCAATATACTTTCTGACTTAAAAGGAGGAGAATGAAGGTGATAAAACTTGGGCTTTCTAAAAAGGTTGCTGCCTTTAGCGCATCAAGAAAAGATATGGAGAAACAAGCTGAGGTCCTCTAAGAGAACATTATTCCTCCAATCAGAGACAAGTGGCAGAGTTGAAATAGTTGAAACAGCTGCTCCCCTCAACGCCATGTATGTACAGTGTCTATGCACTGGCCTCCTCCAGAAGGAGGGCTTTCCCTTTGGCACCATAAGAAATGGTCTGTCCGCTGGTTCAGAAAGTCTGGGCAGGCAGAGTTTTCAGGATCGGCTTCAGGAGGCTCTGGAGAGAGCCCCTTTTAGGAATGAGCAGCCTAAGAGTTTTTATAGTCAACTGAGATAACTGGTCACCTCCTATCATAGCACAGAGTTTTAGAAAATGTCATGTTTGTATTTGAGCCCAAGCCCTTCGTATTTGTTATTTAAATGGAGTTCCAAATTGCAATGTAGAATGTGAAAATTCTGTCATTCCAAGTTTCTGAATACCACAAGTTGTTTTACAGAGCACAGTGAATGATGGAGTGCATCTGAACCACTTGATATGTTTAAAACCTCTGACTCGCTCTACCAAGCAGGATCCTTTGGTTCATTTTGGCCTTTTATAGTAGCATCATGAGATACTTTGAGATGTTGTCATGAAATTACACTTTCTGGAATAACAGGATGATGATCCACATACCTCTTGTTATTGAAACAGTTCCCTGGTGACTATATGATGCAAGATGGTGAATTATGGCGGTGGCCAGCAAAATATCATGCCGACAAGGTTATGGCATTTCTCAGGCAGCATTCTATGTTCTATTTTCTAGTTAGATTTCCCAAAATATATGGGCCATAACCAGAGTTAACAACCTCAAGTTAACGACTTACCACAGGCTGCTCAAGCCAACCTAAAGGATAATTCATTCTTTTTCCTCTCCATGTTCTGAGGAAGCTTTATAGAATACTGATAGTCTAGATGATATACCTTGCAGTGATGCTTAGAGAGTGGTATGAACTTTGAAACAGAAAGAAACTCTTCATAGCTAAATCCTACAGTCTGTAGATTGATTTAAATTTTTTCTTTAATATATAAAACATGATTTAGGTATAAAAAGATTGCCTGTTGCAAACAGTTCAGTCTGAAGTTATTGAGATGAGGCCAGGGCTGTTATATGCTGTCTTTGAGATTTTAGAAAATGCTGGAATGAGAGAATAGATATTTTGTTTGTCATTCATGAATGGTTATGAATAGTGACCTTTTAGTGATTAAAATGTTTCCTCATGACCGGGACACAGAATACTGCTGTATTCTCTTAGGCTAGCATAGCCCACAGGACAATTGTAGTTGGAAGGTTTCTCCATTCCTGCCAGGCCCCACCATCCTGCAGCCACTTATAAAATAATCACTAAGAAGCTTATATTAATTATAACTGCTTGGCCATTAGCTCAGGCTTATTACTGACTAGCTCTTACATTTAAATTAACCCATAATTCTTATCTATGTTTAGCCACATAGCTTGGTACCTTTTCTCAGTTCTGCCTTGTCATCTTGCTTCCTCTGTGTTGGCTGGTGACTTCTGACTCTGCCCTTCCTCTTCCTGTCTCTCTCCTTGTCTGCTTGCCCTGCCTATACTTCCGGCCTGGCTACTGGCCAATCAGCATTTTATTTATCAACCAATCAGAGTAACACATATTCACAGCATACAGAATAACATCCAACAGCAGACATTTAATTGTAGGGAAGTCATCTCTGGAGTAAAAGGTAGAGAGACATAGAGGACCTGAGCCCATGTTGGATTTTAGAGTCTATTAGCATCACTGGAAATATCATGTAAAGGTCAATTGGTTAATTTTTAGATGGCTATTTCTATGAATTTATGCCAGTATAGATTATAGGCAGTCCTCAATTTACATATCTTAACAAGATTATTTATTTGTTTAGGAAGGGTCTCACGATGTAGCCTTGGATGGCCTAGAACTTGCTGTGTAGACTAGGCTAGTCTTGAACTCAGAGAGATCCACCTGCCTCTGCCCCCTAAGTGCTGTGATTAAAGGTGTGTGCCTGCCTTTACTTTGCAGCTTAATAGGTGGAAGAATTCGAACTGCACAGCTTTTAAATATTTTTTTTTTGTCAAAACATCTAAGGGGAGGGTATACATATGTAGAGCAATGAAGGCAACCCAGTAAGGCTATTTTTTTTTTACTAGTCTACAATTGAAAATATTAGAAGCATGAAGAATTGAAATGTTTTATTTCTTTGATTGAAACCAGTCAAGAATAGTGTGAGCATGCTGGCATTCTTCTCACTGTATAACTTATGGCAGAGAATCTCCTTTCTTTCCTCTAAACCAGCAGTTCTCAACCTGAGGGTCGCAACTCCACTGGAGTTGAGTGACCCTGTCACAGGAGTCACCTAAGGCCACCAGAAACCACAGATATTTATTATGATTCATATATATATATATTCACAGATATATTATGATTCATAACAATAGCAAAATTACAGTTGTGAATTAGCGATGAAGATAATTGTGTGGTTGGCGGTCACAACAACACGAGGAACTGTATTAAAAGGGTCACAGCATTAGGATGGTTGAGAACTGAGAACCACTGCTCTATACATTGTCACATCCCTCTTCTTTTGGATAGGATTTTGAAAGCAAACTCAAAGGCATGAACTACTGGACATGCACACTGTGTGATTCTCCTTCTCAGAGTGTTGCTGTTACTTCCTTGAAGTCCATACCATCTTTTGATTATCTGCTTTTGATAAACATTCTGTGATTTTATTGCTTTGGGGTTAGGAGGCAACAGGACTCCCTGCCTTGGTGTGTGTGCTCCAACTAAGGGATGTGTAGCACCTCCTCATCAGCAGAGCTTGAAAAGAGTGATGGGATTAGGCACTGGTCATGATATACACCTGCCATTGTTGAAGGGATTGGTGGACAGAGCTAGCATTGAAGTTTACATCTGGTGTATTTGTTCAGGGTACCGTGGCTTCTCAAATTCCTGCAAGTTGGAAGTAAAGAGAGTCTGTGTTCCAATGATGAGTTATTCATAGGACTATTTGCATAATGGTATATTTAAGTATGGGACTCTTCACTGTTACCCAGCATACACTGAGCTCATCCAGTGAGCCAAATTACGGTTTTGAAGTTGCAGTTGGAACTGAACTAGGAGTTACAAGGATACTGAGTACTGGAATCATTTTTGACTACCTCTTCTTTTACCTGGCACTTCTCAGAGGAGATGGGATACCAGTGGAAGTTCGAGGGTTCTCCAGGGTCCAGCTAGTCTGGGTTGTTTGACTCCAACTGACCCGTAGGCCTAGAACACAGTTTCTGGATTGTAGCCTGGTAGTGTTTTCCAGCTCGCTCTTTCCTTCTCCATCTTCTCAGTTTCCTACACATTCTGCTGAGCCTCCTCGCAGGTGACATCACTTCATATTCCTCTCAGTGCTTCCTGCCATCACCCTGAGCTCTGTTTTCAACTAGCCTCTCAGTTAGTATGACAGTTTCCAAACTGGCACCTCCCAGCATTGTCGCTTTTTCTGTTCAACTAATCCTGGATGCCATCTGCAGAGCAGCCTTCCTGGAACATGCTGGCAACCTTGTTAATCCTCCCCTTCAAGCCTGGGGATAACTTGTCCATTACAGAATAAAGTCCAAACCCTGCATCACGTCTTTTAATAGCCTCTTGGTCTGATGTAAGCCTTCACGTTCCAGCTTATAGCCTGATCCCTTCCCTTCCTTTAAAAGCCTGGGTTTTAACAAGACACACTGACTCACTCTCTCCTAGATGAGCTACCTCTTCCTTCTAAAGATGATCTCTCTAGAGTGTGCTGTCTGCATTCTCAATTTTGCTCAGTCTTAAAGACTTCTCCCAGGTCTGTCTTTTGGGGAAGTGCTTTTTCAATTATTTCTGAAGTCCCGAAGGATTTTATTGATATTTGACAGTCATTGTTTCTTTGTTGTTTTAGTTATACTGTGTTGTTTAATGTCACCGGTGAGCTGTAAAATCCTTGAAGGGTAAGGACTGAACCTTCTTTACAACCTAAGGAAGGTATTTAACAAAATGACAGGCACAGAACTGTTCGTTTCTTTGTCTTTATGTTTATCGTCTTTTTCTTTATGTTTCAGACCTTAAGCATTTCTCCTAGATTCTGAGCTCTGTGTAAAGGGTAAAATTAAACAGGACTGATTCTCTGACCTCACAGAACTTTAGTGAATGGAGGTATACACGGTAGTCAGACGACTGTCATGATGTCAGAGATGTGACCTGGAGGGTAGTGACTGAGAGGCAATTCTGAATGCTTCTCAGAGAGGCAAGGGCCGGACAGAGTCTAAAGGACAAACAGGAAGTCAGTCTGCTGAAGGGAGCCGAATGGAAGGTGTCCCAGGCAGAGGTCTCCACAACAAGCTCAGTGGTTCTGAATAAAGTTCAGTAGGCTGTGCTGTGAGAGATGGGGTGAGCTCAGGAGCCATGAGGTTGCAGAGGGAGCAGAGCTCTGAGCGATTGGAAGAGAGAAGTTCTGGGGTGGATGTTGAATGAGTAAGGTGAGGGAGAAACAGCCATGTTTTGCTAAAGACCACTCCGGGGCTAAGGCTGTTAGAAGGGAGATGATCACTACTGTAGATGGTGTGAGTTTGGGGGGCGTCTATCGGATGTCTACATGGAGATACACAGTTGTAGACAGTTTGAAATTCAGCAAAAAGAAGCTTTGACAGGATCCCAGGTTTGGGGACATGATGAAATCATATCAAAGTGTGTGGAGCTGGTCAAGAAGATTTTAGGACCAGACCATAGTAAGCAGCAGTATTTAAAGGACAATCAAAGGATGGCTTCTGCAAAGAATGTGCAGAGGGGATAGGGAAGGAGGAAGAAATCAAGTAGATGACCAAGGTGCCATAGTAACCAAGGGAGACTGGAATCTCTGCCTGTCAGAGTTAGTGACACAGAGACCATTAGTAGCTTTAGGAAGACGGGTTCTGTAGAGGAAAAGGAAGGCATGTCCTGTCCCAAGGTATTTTACAGTTATATCGGGAAGCGAAGAAAGATTTCAGGCAAGTGTAGTCATGAAGGACACCATTTAAAGAACATAAAAGCTAAGAAGAAATAGAGTTGAGGGGCTTTTCTTGTTCGAGCAGGAAGAAATCTGATGGTGTTTAGAGGCTATGAGGATATATTCACTGGCAATGAGGAAGGTCCTCCATAGCTGAGTTTATCCCAAGTTAAAAACTGAAAACTCTTCACCCAATGCATGACCTTATCTTTTGATATTTCAAGTGAACAAACTTGAAACTAATGATCACTCAGATACTACCAGGTTTCATTTCATTTCAAATGTTTGGTTTTTGTCCAATGAGATGACAAATTCTTATAAAACATGTTCCAAGCTATCTGAGCTTTATTTATGTCCTGAGTGGCACAGAGTTCAGTGTCTTCTACAGACAAAAAATTTTCCTTACTCTAATTTGTTGCTTTAGTCTGCTCTGTGAGCAAATCCCCACTCTATACAAGATACCTTTTAGGTACCGAGGACATGAAGTTTATCAAGGTATAAATATCTTTTCTTTCCATAGAATTTATAATCTATGATACAGTTAGCTAACAGAGAAGCAGAGCAATTTCAAATAGCAAGAGATGCTTAAAATTGTACTTGTTGGGGGCCAGCACCCACATTTATTTACCCCAGGGACTCTTGAGGAGTGAGGGATAAGAAATTTAGATAGAAATATAGAGGAGAGAGACAGTCAGAAACATAGGATAGCCTCGGGAGGGCCTGGGTCAAAACCCACCAGCCCCTTCTGTCTCTTCTAAAGGACTTTTAAAGGAATGCCAAGGGGTGGAACAAAAGACCTCCCCCCAGCACAGCCAAGTGCAGCCCATCCCAAACACCTGGTGACCACGCACATGGTCCAGCCATCCCCTAATGCAGCCCTGCTGTATAAACCAAGCTCAGATCTCACTAGAAAACCTTTGTGGGATCCCACAAGTACTGTGGTACACAGTAACCCTGGGTAGTTACTTCATACATATGTACATACATACTTACATATATACATACATATATACACACATACTAGTTTTGTTACATTCTCTTTTATTTATTTTATGTGTCTATATGTGTATGTATATGGGTCTGTTTGTGTGCCAGGGAGCATGTGCGGAGGTCAGAGGACATTCTGCATGAGTCAGTTCTCTCCTTCTACCATGTGGGTCCTGGGGATCAAGCCCAGGTCATCAGACTTGGCAGCAGACACTTCACCCACTCAGGCATCTTATCAGATGCCTACTTCATTCTTTCCCTACGAACTCTTCTTTCTGTTGTTGTGTGTAAGCAGACACCAGCTCATGGAAGCTGAATGCCTTTCCATTGTCAGGAGAAGCTAACAGACAATAGAAACTCTTTGGCCATGTATTGACTCCCAGTGGGATGGGATGTCTGAAATAGGGTGTGTGTTTGGATGTGGTGGGGAGGGTACCGGTTGATTGTTTTATAACCTTTGGGAAACTAACCAACTTCCACATTCTCTCTTTTCTTTTTCAGTAATTTGCCATCTTCCGTGTATGAATGGTGGCCAGTGCAGTTCAAGGGACAAATGTCAGTGCCCTCCAAATTTCACAGGAAAGCTTTGCCAGATCCCCGTCCTTGGTGCCAGTGGGCCTAAACTCTACCAGCACTCCCAGCAGCCAGGCAAGGCCTTGGGAACGCATGTCATCCATTCCACACACACCTTGCCTCTGACCATGACTAGCCAACAAGGAGTCAAAGGTAAGGTCTGCATTCTCATTTTGCTCATCGTGTGTCCTCTGTTACCAGGTCATGCCCAGAGAGAAGTCTCTGCACGTAGCCAGGACTGGGGTTGGAATGGAAGGGAGGGAGTGGATCTGTGACGTGAGAAAGGGCAGGAGAGATGGGAATGTGGGCCCACTCTTGTGGCTACAGGGCTGGCTGTCTAGGCCACCGTGTGCTGGTATCTGGGAAATGAAATGGCCAAAAGAAGTGCCTGATTCTCTTCAGCACCACAGAGTGGTGGATATGCAAGGTCAGAAACAAGGTCCGGGTTGGACCCTGACAGCAGCAGTAAACTAACAGGCCACACCGTACCCCACAATGAATTTTGTAGCTGACAGATACTTGATGTGAGTCCTACACGATCACTTAACTTCACCGGGCTTCCATTAGTCCATCTGTAGAGGAAGGCAAACTAGGTCACTTGGAGCTCACACGTTCTGTGACTAATTCATTCTTTCAAAGCTGGCATCCTTAGGAACATAGGACTTTCAAAGGGGGTCAGTGAAGTGTAACTGGCTCTAACTCTGTAAACCCTGAATGTTTGTGTCAGAAGATGAGCATTTTGTCTGAAATTGTCTTTGAAAGAGGCGGAAAGGCAGTCTGCGACACATATAAATTAACACACAGTAGTGTGTTGTCAGAAAGAACTCAAACGTATATATGTAAGAAATACCTAAAATAAACAGATGAAAGAGGCCTGCTTTGTGAAGCTAGATCTTTACTTTTAATGGAAAAATTTAAGTCCTAAAATTTCCATAATAGAAATATCTATAGAAGAAATTTTATGAAATATACAAAAGTAACTAATCTCTGAGAATCTGTTACCACTTGGTAAGGTGTACTCACCTTACTGTGAAAGCATCATGAATTCATATTTTTGTGATCCTAGTTAAAATAATATTCTTGTTTTTTTTTCTTTTAAAGAGATTTATTTATTTATTTATTTATTTATTTATTTATTTATTTATTTATTATTTTTTGGTTTTTTCAAGACAAGATTTCTCTGTGTAGTTTTGGTGCCTGTCCTGGATCTCGCTCTATAGACCAGTCTGGCCTTGAACTCACAGCGATCCACCTGGCTCTGCCTCCCGAGTGCTGGGATTAAAGGCATATGCCACCACTGCCTGGCTAGATTTATTTAGTTTTATTTTATGTGCATTGGTGCTTTGTCTACATGTATATCCGTGTGAGGGTGCCAGATTCCTTGGAACAGGAGTTACAGATGGTTGTGAGCTGCCATGTGAATGCTGGGAATTGAACCCAGGTTTTCTGGAAGAGCAGCCAGTGCTCTTTACCACTGAGCCATCTTTCCAGCCCCAATATTCTTGTTTCTTAATATATCACTGTTGAGATACTTTAATGTCTGCACAATTGCAGTTTTATTTAAATTTTTTGTTTTATGTGTGTGTGTGTGTGTGTGTGTGTGTGTGTGTGTGTGTGACAGTGCATGTGTGGCGGTCCGAGGACAACTTGTGGATGGAGTTAGTTCTCTCCTTCCATCATGTTATATCCTGGGACGTGAACTCAGCTCATCAGACTTGATGGCAGACACCTTTACCAGCTAAACCATATCAGCCCACAATTTTTTTTTTTTTTTGAGACAGGGTTTCTCTGTGTAGTTTTAGTGCCTGTCCTGGATCTCTCTCTGTAGACCAGGCTGGCCTCGAACTCACAGAGATCCACCTGGCTCTGCCTCCCGAGTGCTGGGATTAAAGGCGTGCGCCACCACCGCCCGGCCATATTTGTTTTTTTTTAAATGCATAAATTTGTCATTTTGAGCACAAAATTCTCAAGAATTTTGATGTCTGCAACAAAAAGATACTTTGTATATGTTATCCTAGGTGGAGTCAATTGGTAGGTGTGTTTATATCAAGTACATGTCACATTTTTAAAAATCCTGAGCTTCCCATTTAATTATTCATGATTAACAAATTGTCCTCCTGATCTTTGTAGTGAAATTTCCCCCCAACATAGTCAATATCCATGTGAAGCATCCTCCTGAGGCTTCTGTCCAGATACACCAGGTTTCCAGAATCGACGGCCCGACGGGCCAGAAGGCGAAAGAAGCTCAACCAGGCCAACCCCAAGTCTCGTACCAAGGGCACCCCGTCCAGAAGACCCAGACAGTACATTCCACGTACTCCCACCAGCAGGTCATTCCACACGTGTATCCTGTGGCTGCTAAGACACAGCTCGGCCGATGCTTCCAGGAAACCATTGGGTCCCAGGTGAGCAGTGTGGTTCATGCCATCTTGATAAGGTTTTCTAGGTGGGATGTCATCCTGTTGAGAAGCCAGATGTGGTACTTTCTGTAGGAGAGACTGGTAAGCTATGGTGAATTTACGAATAAAAGTTTTATTGAAACCCAGCCCTACTCATTCATTTACTTTTTCATCTATGCCAGCCTTATGCAGGGACAGCAGAACGAAGTATATTCAGTGAGATTATGTGGTCTGCAAAACCTGTTTAATTTGTGGCCCTTTACAGAAAAAAAGTCTTACTGGCACATGATGTATAGAATAATTTTAAGTAGTGAACTTCTGGAAGTGTTGCTGGAATTTCATGGTCACTTATTTATACTTTTGTTGTTGTTGTTGTGATGATCTGTGTGCAAAACATGCCAGATATGAGATGTGGTAGAGGAGCTACTATGTACCAAGATGTTTGTAAATGCTTTTGTAGGGTTTTGATAATTTAGATGTTAGTAAGTGGAGTTGAATTTTGAATCTCCTGTGTAATAATAATTAATATCATCTTTTGTTTTCTTTTAATTTGCAATTAGGATAGCCATGAATAAATTATTTAATGTGAATTTTTAATGTCATTGGAGTTATTGTAACTTTAGCCTGTATCATAAAGTGAAAGACCTTTCCCTTTCAAATTCCTCCATGGAATCTGTGTATTGAAGGCAGCCTAAAATTTTAATTGAAGTGCATTTTAATTAAAATATAATTACATTATCTTCCCTCTTCCCATTCCTCCACCCAATTCCTCCTATGTACCCTCTTGCTCCCTGTCAAAATCATAGGCCTTTGGTTTCTCTTCCCCAACCACTTGGTTCTGCTGCTTTGGGCAACTTAGTAATGATGTACTTTGTCCTGTGATCCTCTTCCTGCCTTTTGGTTATATGAAGCATGATCCCAATTGTCTTATTAATAAAAAACTCAGAGTCAGGTATAGAGTGAAAGCTGACAGATCAAAGAAGCAGAGCAGCGGCTGGGGTTAAAGATGTGTGCCACCACTGCTTGGCTCTGTTTCTCCCTTAGACTGGTTCAATCTCGTGTAGCCCAGGGTAACCTTGAATTCCTGATCTTCCTGCTTCCTCCTCCCAAGTGCTGGGATTAAAGGTGTGTGCCACCACTGCCTGGCCTCTATGGTTAACTAGTGGCCAGCTCTGCCCTCTGATTTCTAGGTAAACTTTATTTGTCAGAACACCAACAAGATATCATACAACAGTTATGATTTAAATAACCTTCAGATAGAGTAGGAAGATGTCTTCTTCATTCCAAAAGTAGTGTGTGGGAAGGTGGGGAGCTAAGAAGAAAAGGAGAAATGCTTTAGGCTTGTAGAACCAATTGTTAAGTGCTTAAGAAACTTTCACCCCCCCCCCCCACCTTTAGATACTAAGTCATGTAGGATTCTCACCACCCTTCCAGAAGAACCAAAAGTCAGTTTGTGGATCTGAATGGAGTTGCAGCGTGCAGAATGGAAAGGCAATCGTGGGGAATTAACAGACCTTGCTTAGAGCCAGGGACCCAGCACTTGGTGGCAGAGAACCAACTTCCTTATCTGCAAACTGGAGGCAAGAATATAGTGCTTATGAGTTATGTTAAGATTAAACAGGATAATTAATGTGAACCACATTTTGTAAATGTCACAGAACTATGAAAATATTAGCTTAGAGGATACTGATAGCGTCAAACTTTTGAAAGTAGCCAGAATTCCCGATTGCTTATGTTTAAGTCATGTAGCTTCTCAAAGACAGGGGAAAAACCCTCAGTCTTCCAAACATAACATTTATCTGCCCATGGATACCTGAAGTACCTACTTCTGGGCATGTGATAGCTAATCCTGATTGTCTTTGATTCGATTGAAAGTTGCATACGACATTAGTATAGCACTATTCCAGGTGTGTTTTTGAGGGCTCTGGCATAACCAACGGTTTAATCCGTGGACAGGTTAAAATCTGAATAGAATATTGGGGGTTGGTGGAACTGTGGGAAACGCTATGTGGTTGGAAGAAGTAGGTCACCAGGTTGGTGACCATAAGGTACCGCCTCATCATAGGTCGAGAAGCATGGAACTAACCTACCATCCACTGCAAGCTCTGCAGCCATGAGCCAAAACGCATCTGTCTTTTCAGAAGGTGTTTTCTTAGGCATCTTGCCACGGTGACAACACAGATGACTTTAACGGGGCCCTTGAAATAACATCCATTTCTCCACTCACTTCCAGTGTTAGCAAGTGCTTTGGAGAGACCGACTATCCACCATTGAAATTTATCTCTGAGGTAAAGGGCACAGATAGATAGGAGCCATGTGGCTGAAGATACAGTTTATACACGTCATAGTTTTGCCCCAGATGCGGCTTGGAGATAGAAGGTGAATTTGGTGCCATGTGCACTGTTTGGTCATTCCAGCCTAGGTTGGTCATGGAGAAAGGAAAAGCAGATCCTTTTAAAACTGTGTGCCCAGTACCTTTCTCCCCAGTGTCCAAGTTGGAACACAGATGATAAAACGGGTTTTTAAAAGCGAAACATAACAAAGTTGTTATTCTCCTGTAATATCGGACAGATGATGCTAAGTAGAAAAGATGAAAACAAATTACTTAGAAGCCTGGACTGGACTATTCAATTGAAGTGAATGGAGTGATTGATGGAGTTACCTAAATAATCCAAGCCCAGTGGAATACTCTTTGCCTTATCTGGATCCTGTTCTGCCTTTCGGCTGAATGGTCCAGACAGTGATCTCAATTCTTAATTCATTTTGCATGTGTAGTCACCGACACACAGCTTCAAAATAAAATCTATTTCATCAGACATTCCTAGCGTGTATTTGTCTTCCTGCTTGTGAGAAATTCTGTTGGAAAGTGAAGACTGTCTAATTAACCAGTGCAGTTCAGATGAGCCAGACAGTTACTGGAAAATAATTGATAGTATGTAGGTGAGTCCTGCTAAGATGTTGGAGACGTAGACACAGACAGGTGTCGGTGGATTTTAAAGGAATGGGATCAGGGAGAAAAACCAACTCTGCATCATTTCCCCCTTGATCATGCTCAGCAGTTGCAGCTATTGAGACTTAACATGTGTGGCTATCAATAAGCACTTAGGTTTGTATGTTGCTATAAGAGGTCATAAATATGTCAGAAATAGTTCATATTTCTGTGGCATATTCTAGTAAAAAGGCCATAAACTCAACATGCACTATAAGTGTCATGAAGCCCTTGGAAGTTTCCTAATGTATAATTTCAGATCTATCTAAATGGTGGATAAAAATGAGCAATTGAAGCCAGGTTTACAGAGCAAAGGGACAGGGGATTCAACAGAGAGGAGAGATTTTAAGAGATAGTTGGGGAAAAGAGTCTAAGGAGGCCAGAGAAGCAAATGGCCTGGGATGCCTGACAGAATTTGGTATACATATTTTTGTTTTGTTTTGTTTTTTTCAAGACAGGGTTTCTCTGTGTAGCTTTGGAGCCTGTCCTGGATCTCACTCTGTAGACCAGGCTGGACTCGAACTCACAAAGATTCGCCTGGCTCTGCCTCCCGAGTGCTGGGATTAAAGGCGTGCACCACCACCGCCCGGCTGGTATACATATTTTTATACAATGCAATGTAAATACATGCAATGTAAATGGCCGGTGGTAAGGTCAACATGCCTTGAAGCCCCCTTACCAAGAACCAAGGTCAGCATTGTTAAGGGTGACACAACCACATGGGACATATGTGTTCTTCCAAAAATGTCCAACCTGGACCTCATTAAACCGTCATAGCTAAACTTCAGAGTGTAGGGAATATGGAGGATAATAGAAAAGCTAAAATTATTACATAGGGACAGAAAAAAATTGCCTTTTTTATAAACATACCATGAAAACAAAAGTAGACTGATTTTTCTAGAAAGAAGCACAGAAGACATACAGTGGATGGGGGCTAAATTACTTTTCTTTTAAATTTTAACTTATTTTAGTGTGCATGGTGGGAGGAGGAGGAGGGCACACACATGCCACGACATGTGTGGAGGCCAGATGATAAGTTGGAGGAGGAGCTAGGTCGCTCTTTCTACCATGTGGGTCCCAGGGATCTAACCCAAGGTGTCAGGCCTGGTTGCAAGGGCCCTTCCCCACTGAGCCATCTTGATGGACCAAAATTGGGGTTAAAAAAAAAAAAAGCCAGATGTAACATGTGTCAGAAACAAATGGAAAAATTGAACTGGCTATTGGATGTTACTTTAGAATTATTGCTTATTCAGGTGTGATGGTAGTGATGGGTTTATGCAGGAGAGTGTTCTTATTCTTGTGAGTTGAGTGATAAAAGTTGTAAGAGTGAAGTATCATAGTGTCTATAGTTGTCTCTCATAATGCTTTCCATACACAGATGTGGAGAGATGCCAGCAGCTTTTGACTTGGGGAATTCAGCATACAGATTATCATCATGTCAGTCTTTGAGTGGCCCAGCATGTTTGAAAATTTCTCATGAGAGGAAAGGGGAACTACTAAAATTTTCCTGGACTTATAAATAAAATAATATACTTGAACTTGAAAACTGAACTTGAAAAATACAACTTTAACGCATTGAATAAAATTTTAGAAAAGGATATTTGCCAGTTTTATCTTTGATCAGTGCTGGGTATGAGGCTTCCAAACATAAGAATTTGAACTTGTATAAAATGTGAAATGCTCAAGTGTCACCAAAAGGAGAGTTGAAGATAAAGATAAGTAGTGTAGGGGATGGATCATCACGATTTGGTTGTAGAATGTTGTGGAGAAAATGAGTGTGGTGTGCTGAACTTTTGTGAGCTTTTTTACTTTGAAGCTAGGCCAACGCTCATTGTCATCCAGTAGCTGACCCTTGGGAGGAAGGACGTGAAGGAAGGTAGCTGGCTGGATCTTTAAGGATAAATCCTACCTTGATTGGTATTCAAAATGATGTATTCTTAACTATGGGTCAAAGCATGGGGATTTATCAGTGGAATGTGAGGGGATTAATGGAGTCAGTTCAGTAATCAGTGAATAGATCTCCGGGTAGTATATTCATGACAGTGGAGGACATTTTTTTTAAGATGCTGTCATAAAGAGGAGAGAGGCATAAATAACACTGACATTGGGAATTCTGTAATGATTTTCACCTTTGCAGAGAGTGCCAAGATGGAGGGGGAAAACCTAGTCTTTTTTGTTTTGTTTTTACTTTTGTAGAAAGTGTTATTTCGTTTTTTTCATGGTCTCAAATATTTTTTTATGTTAGGATCAGTAGGCATCAAGGAATCATTTAAAGAGTAGAAATAGAGAAGAAGTAAGGTGGCTTCGAGGGTGGACTTCCTAAAGTAATTGGCAAATCATAGCCTTGGCTAACTTAAGCGTCTGTGTTACTCGTAGTAAATTGTGCACTCCTTATATATTTGAAAACATTTGCAAGTTTGTTCACGGTGTGACTAAGTTAGAATCACAGCTTCAGCAATTACAATTACCAACTCTCTGCAGAGAAGCTTGTTTGTCTGAGTTTGAAACTTGAACATTTCCATTCCAGTTTTCCTCTCTGAGGAGAGACCCAGTTTCAGAAAGTCCCTGTTGGGTCTATGACTGCGTCATGGGGATGTTAAATCTACACACCCTTCTCATTGTGTAGGGTGACTTTTGTTTCAAATCGGTTCCCTTAAGAGTGGCCTAAATTTGAATCTTACATGGCATCTGCAATTGTGATTGTTTGAATTGGGTTTAACTGACTGCCCAGTGGTTGAAAACAAGCCTTTTACAGAGACCCAGTGATGCCAGATTGTTTGAAAAGGCCTCGATTGTCAAGTGTTTAGAATCACAACAGTAGAGTTCAGGGTCCAGCTTCCTTGCTGGCCCCGTCATTGCCAGGTTACACAATCATACGATCACGGTCTCTTTGTTGAATGCGGTAACATGGACTGTAATTAGACACAGGCGTCACAGAGAAGGCAAAGCAAAATGTCTCAAGACCTTCCCGTTGCAAATGCTGAAAGAGCAGAAAATTCCACATGTAAACACCCAGATTAACTACGAAGTGCAGAAATACTGGAAAACCCGAAGTAGATATAAACAGAACGCTTTTTATAGCGCGCTAACAGAGATAAAGAGGACACGTTCATAGGACTGCAAGCCATGGAGAGTTAAAGAAATGAACACAGTGGATCTTGTAAAAGACTTCCATAAAGATTAAAAAAAAAATCATAAGCCACAAACTTGAAGATGAAGGTGTCTAGGATACATTCTACTGAAGAAAAGAAACTCTCTGGAGATTGTAAAGAAAAGGAGGGGGTAGTACACGCTGTGAAACGCTCAAGTCATTGGAAAAAAAAAAAACCACTTTGTTTCCATTAATTATCCATCATATAAATAATAAGTCCTGAGGCAAAATTGAGTTTAAGTGACATGAGAACTGTTTGGTCGTCTCTTAGAGGTGCCAGATGCCATTGCAGTGGTTCTCACTGGGCAGGAAGAATGGAAACAGAATAGACCAATGGAGAAAAACAGTCCTTGGAGATAGGGCTGCCTTATGCAACACCCTGAAGGTCAAAGCTCAGTGCTAAAAGACACATGCATGCTTGCATTGTAGAAGGGGAAATAGGACCACTCTGCTTTTGTTTGAATGGAAAAAGTAAACACTACCGAGAAATTAGTGGGAAGGCATCAACTGGAGACAGAGAGTATCCTAATTGTGTACTTTTTAGAAAAGTGTGAAGAAAAACTTCTTAGCTTTATTTGCATAGATTCTGTATTTGTTGTATTTCTCATTGCTATGACAGGATACCTGACCCCCTCCCCCTCCCCCCCCCCCCCAGAAAAGGAAAAAACCTATGGTAGAATGGTTTACTTTGGTTCACGGTTAACTTTAAGGGAACAGCATCCACAATGTTGGGAAGTCAAGGTGGCTAGACAAGGCTTACTCCTGGGTATTGTGAGCTTGTGGCATGGCTTTCCCACCTTTTTAAGAATACGAAATCCGAGAGTGGCATCAACCTAAGCTCAGGCTGAGATGTAGCCCTCACTGTCTCTACTAGTGATCTAGTCTGCTAGTTATGTCCAAGGCCAAAAGCTTCCACAACCTCCCCACAGAGCCCCATCGACTGGGGACAGGTATTCAAGAATGCAAGACTCTGAGGGACATTTTACAGTTAGGCCCTAACAGAGACTAATGGGAGACTGGGAAAGCAGATGTGAGGCCTGCTAATGCACATGTCAGGGAGAGAGAGAGGGAAGGAAGAAGGAAGAAAGAGAGATGGGCTGTAGACTTTCAAACTAGTTTCCCTGGGATGGGAAAGTAATTTATTGCTCAGTTTACAGAGTTAGTGTACTAAGTTTTACTCAGAAAGCTGCTCTTTAATTTCTACATATTGTAGACTGACTCTGTATATTAATGGAGTAGGCCTAGAGTGAAAATGGAAATCCTAGCTTTGCCCCAACAGCATGCTGGCATTATCTTAACATTTTCACATTGGTTATTTCCCTAAATGGGGTCCAGAAACTACCAAAACAGATCGGATGTTTAAGAATAAATGCGGGGCTGGTGAGATGGTTCGGTTGGTAAGGATACCGGCTGCCAAGCCTGATGACCTGAGATTGACCCCTGGGACCCACATGATGGAAGGAGAGAACAGACTCCCACAAGCTGCCCTCTGAACCTCCTGCGAGCTGTGGCTCATGCAGATGCTACCCCTGAAATGCATACCTAAACGTAGTACAACTTCCTTTTAAAGAATAAATGCGTATACAACCTTGACCTTTCAATTATACAGCGCTCTTATCTGGAGATAACAACAGAGTTTACCCCCTAGCTCGACAGATGGTGAAAGTCAATGTGTAGCCTTCTTTTCCCTTGCTGTGGACCTATGCGCTGTGTCTTTAGGGCTGGGCTTGCTCAGGGGATGTGAGCTTGGGTCAGAGCAATGGCTTTCATCTTCTAGAGGTGCTTCTGACCAGAGGTTTCTGCCTTTCCCAGTCATTGCCTTCTCCATAAACAGAGCTCCCAGTCTGGGTATGCTGATCACGTTTACTGAAGTTTGGCCTTCTTCTGGTGGAATAAGTCATCAACACCAGCCACTTCCTATGCCATCTGCGTTTTTCTTCAGTGTCCCTCGCAGGGGCTCACTTGTCCTAATCCAAGAAACACTTAATGGAGTGTTAGCGAGTCTGTGTCTCCAGTGGCTCTAACGTGGCCGCTCTTTGTATCCGTCCCTGCCAGACTTTACCTGTGTCAATAGCAGGAGATTTTGCTGAAGGTGTCATGCACATCTCAGTGATAGGTGCTGGAGATCTTAAGTGTTCACTGGTCTTGTTCCAGAAACTTCTGCCAGACAGCCTGTGAGGGGCCCTCTTGCCTGGAGTGGAGAAAGTTCAGCAAAACACAGGGATAGGATCCAAAGGGGGAAAACACCACATGTGAGAGAGAACATGCGTTCATGTCACTGGGTTTCTGCCAGCAGGGGGGAGAACTGCTAGTTTTCCTTGGATGAGGGATGTGGGGCTCAGACGTTGGGAGAGTCAAATATAGATTCTCAGAACTGGAGTAGTATGCTTCACAGAATGGGCAGGACCCAGACATGGTACTTCCTGTAGCCCAATGTCCAGTCTTCACCCAGGCGGATGCTCTGTAGGTTCCCCAAAGCCTGTCAACCTTAAATCTTCACTCTCCCTGACCTGGTCCATACAGAAACAAGTGTGTTGCATCACTAGCTTTCTCTGATTATTTTTTCAGATATTTTTTCCATTTTATTAGCCATGAAAATACTTTTGCCGGGACATGGAATATCATCAAGCTTCTGTATTTTACCTTTAGGGCACACCAAAACCATAAACCTACTAATTATTAGACTCTTGGTTTTTGCACAGGAACAGACTCTGAAAATAATTATGAAACAGAGTTTGGGGCTTTTGGTAAGCTACCTCTGATGCCACTCATAACTGGCCAAGTTATGAGTGTGTTGAAGGGAGTTTGAAGAGAACATAGATTTTCTTGATGGACTTTTAGACTCTATACACTACAAGAGCGTTTAAAGAATTACAGCTGGTAATTCTAGAAGCTCAAGTCATTTCTTGTCCCTATTCCATTGGATGGAATTAATATTTACTAAATGAAAGTAGAATCATCTGGGTTACTAAGAGAGAATAGTTTGGAATCTGCCTCGTGAAATTGTACTGACAGAAACAACAATTTCAGGAGCTATTCTGAGAAATGATAAGATTTGTTCCTATCTGCTCCATGCCGTTCCTGATATGATAATAGTGTTGCATTTTTTTCTTACACTTCCACTTTCCCTTTCTTCTGCCTCCTTTTAAGTATAAAAGTATTTATATGCAAGCTGAATATTTGCTTTTATAAGACCATCCCCGGAGCCTATATATTTGCCCTAGTGATACTGCCATTGCATAGTTTTTCTAAGGCTTATTTTAATTATGTGTACATGTGTGTGGGATGTACATGAGTCAAGGTAATCTCAAAGGCTAGAAGTCACCAGATCTATTGAAGCCGGAGTTACAGGTGGTTGTGAATGCCCTGACATGGGTGTTGGAATTTGCATTCAGATCCTCTGCAAGAGCAGTATGTACTCTTAACCATGGAGTGAGCCATCTTTCCCACCCTGCTGTCATATGGTTCTGACTTGCCTGAACTAAAGGAAAACTGTTTCAGAACTGAGTAAGAATTGGTTTTCACTGGTCATCTTCATATCCCTTATTTTCCTAAGGAATCTGAAAGCTTAGAATGGTCAACTCAAGTCCAGTTTTAAGGATTTGCCATCACCGAGAGTGTTTTAAACTTATGCTAAGTTCTGAAGAGTATTCTAAAATGTAAATTGAGGAGCTCCAAATATTTCAAACAAGATAGCCATGCCTCCAGGATAACCATTTTGGAGAGGACTGATTTAGAACAGGCAAGCTTAAGCAGTTAAGAACAAAGTCTTCACATTCTGTGGCTTTGAGGCCAGCCTCTTAGTACACCAGTGCATTTTTTATAAAATTGATAGATGATAGAGAACATTCCCAGTCATGGCCGTATTTGACCTTTGAAACAATGTGAGAGAAAGGGAAAGTAGGTACGCTTGCCTCCCGTCTAAGTTATGTGAAACTTGAATCGCAGAGAAGTCGGGACTTGTGTGTGCTGATTCATCCAGTTCAAGTCTGTAGCGCTCATTCCGTTTTAGCAAGCTGGCCTCATCTCTAGCCCTGTTTCATCACAGTTTGGACTGAGAAGCCTCCTGAGACATCTGAGTCCTGTCTTTGGATGTCTTTCTTTCTTTTTTCTTTTCTTTTTTTTTTCTTTTTTCTTATTTTGCAATCATAGACACTATTGAGCCAGGCACAGGACTTGTGGACAGAGCAATCTAGATAAATGTCAGTTACTGTAAATACCTGTCCTGTTGTCTCCAACCCGTCTCGACTCATGATGGGTCTCCTCAACTGTCATTTCCTCCGAAGACTCTCCTTCAGTCCACTTTGCTCCTTCTCTGAATTCTTGTCGCATGAGACGCTAGTGAGACTATGTCTCATTTAATTGTGTTCATGTCATTTGCTTTTGTTCCTCTTCCTGTTAAGCTTGTTTGTTCACGAGGGCAAAGCCGCTTAGGATGAACTGAGTAATGGGCACATATGAATCACCGCTAATTGTATCCATGCTGCTCCCATTGGGACAAGCTTTGCCACAGTGAAATTATGAACGGTGAAACGTGAGCACTTGAAATCTAGAAAGTGCTTATATTTTGCATGGACTGGATAGCTGCAGGAAAGTAGAGGATTCTTGTCTTCCACCTTCCTTGGGGACCTTAGCTGAGGAGAGCCATAGCATATTACTATGCTCGACATCTCAGAATACTTAAACTTTGCCAGAATAGATCCATGGCAATACTTGATTCCCGTCGCTGAGGAGGAGAGATGCTTTTAGGAACATTCATCCCATTTTTCACTCCTCACTGGTCAGGTACATGGTCCTGTCTGAAAGTTCTGTGGATTGAAGTGTATTCCCTAACTTCATGTGCTGAAACCACTGATAATTACTATATTAGGGAGTAGAGGCTACAAGGGGATGCTTGAAGTCCTAAGGGTGGGACCATGACAGGATGGGATCAGTATCATTAGATGAAGGGATACCAGAATGCTTGCCTGTGTTCTATCTCTCTTCCTGCAGACTCATAAGCAAGAGATCATGTGACCAGAGAGCCAAACAGCTACTGAATACAAGACAGGAACTGGCCATGCTAGCACCTTAGTCTTGGGCGTCCAAGCTCTACAGCTGCAAAATGAATGTCCATGGTCAAAGCTATGAATTGGTTTGGGGAAGAAAGATTGGTTGTAAAGTTCCTGTCATGCAAGTCTGAGGACATGAGTTCAGTTCAGAGAATCCATCACAAAACAAAAAAACAAAAAACAAATCAAAGAGATAGGCATGGTGGTAGGGGTTTGTCATCCCAGAGACAGGGGATTTCTTGGGGCTTGTTGACCAGCCCGTCTAGCTTTCTTGGTGAGCTCCAGACTACTTAGAAACCCTGCCTCACACAACAAGGTGGACAGCGCCTGAGCTACAATACCAAGGATGACCTCTAACCTCTACACACACGTGCACACCCACATACACATACACAGAGCCACTTAGTTTATGGTAGTTTGTCGTGGCAGACAGATAGATATGTCTGTTTAGGAGCTGGGATATGTCGGGGAGCTGGTGGTTATTTGTTGGGCAGTAATTGTTCCTGTCGTAAGTGAAAGGGCAGTGGACAAGACAAGCCTAGTTCCTGCTCCCAGGGATGTAAATGAACCTGTTGCTTTTATTTGTGGCTTTCAGTTTTTCTACGTGAGTTGTATCCAAGCCACAGGTAATTAGTAGTTTTAAGTTCTGTGTACTTGGGCAGGACGCAGGAACCCGGAGAGCTTAACCAAATGGAGGCCTGCGTTTTTTGCGGAGTGCCGTGAGGCCTGACATGGCCTTTGTTCTTTTTATCATCTCTGTAGAGACAAAAAGGGAACTGCTAAGCAATGAGACTTAACACAGAAAAGTACCCAGTGTAGTTAAATTAACAAACCTTTACTTGTCATTCTGGAGGTGATCTAGTTGCCATAGTAACAGCAGGCATTTCTACCCATCTTTATTTTCTCACCTACCAAAGTTCTTTATTTGGCAATAGAATTTCAAATAAATTTAACAGGGTGTGCATGTATGAAAATGTCATAATGAGTCTAGTATTTTTATACAGATTAAAATTAATAATAAAAAGGAAATAAATTTGACTTATTTGCTCTCTAGTACTGCATTTCATGGCCTGTTCAACGCTGCTTTTCTTCAGGAGAAAGCCTAGTGGGAATTGTGTGAGAATAGAGTCATGATAGAACTTATTTATTCTTCTAGCAGCACAGGAAGACCAGTGATACACAGATTCACAACCTGGAAAACTTGTCTGTCAAAATTCCCAGATCTCAGAGGTGGAGAAAGTGGACAGCTGGGTTTTATGATTTCTTTAGGAAAGATATAAAGAAGAATCCTAAGTCAGAGCCTTAAGAATACTTTCCCCTTTGTATGTTAACATTAAAAACCAACGTGTTACTTTAAAAATACCATTTCATAAACTAAAGTAGTTGTCTGGAGTTCCTTGAAGTCCATGGTTTGGCTTCAGCAGGCTTTAAGCAAATATACTGTCAGAAATCAGTGTGGATACATGTCCAGCTGTTAATGCCCTAGTCACAGCAGATACTTTATAAAATCGATATCCCAAAATATCAGAGGATTATGCATATATCAGATACCTCAAATGCCTAACATTGTATTAATTACTCTAATAAAAGAAAGCTGGGTGGATTTAAAAAAAAAAAAAAAACTTGCCCATGAAGAATGTTCTGCTCAAGCCAAAGCAATTTTTTTTTACAAGTTCTCTTAGAAAATCTGGAAGCATTTAAGCATTTTCCCATTCTTTTTATGGGACAATGCCTGTTGCCCTGCCAGTGAGCCATGGTACAGAATTCTCTGTTAGGAAGATGGACCCTTAGAATCAGTTTATTAATATGTTGCTCTCCTTTCATTAATAACAGTGTTCAAAAAATTGGAGCAAAAAATTAAAAAAAATTGGAGCATTTAGCATTGGCACATAAAAATAAATATATTTAATGTTTTAGTGCAAGGATGTGGAAGGGCTCTTGGTGGGGCTTTCCAGTTTAATTTGGAGCCAAGGTCAAGCCATTTTGCATGGAAGGTGGACAGGAGTTACTCTGCCACAGCAGAGAAGTTCCTATCATTGGGAAAGGTTGTTAATGTTATAGCAGCAAAGACCTGGGCTAGGCGTTTAGATGAATCCAGTCTCTTATGCACAATTAGAGCTTTTCCATAAAGGATTTGTTTTTGTGGAGAGATGTGGAAGATGCTTATGAAATACGACTCACATCCTTTACCTAGAGTCACAGTAGTGAGGAGAGTGCTCTCGCTTGTTAAAATCCTCAAGGTTTTGTGTCAGCATGTTTGAGTAGCATGCTTTTGAATGTGAGGATGGCAATGGGACAGATGATTCTTAAGAAGTGTAGCCGTGTGATGTGGGTGAATGGGGCATCATGTGGCTTTGCACACATGCTCCATAGATGTGAAATCTGCATCTCTATGGATGTTATGAATACCTCTGAGAATTTGCTTATTGATCACTATCCTTTATAATTAGACAGGAACCATTGAAGAACCATACCTAATTTCAGGTAGGTAGATGGCTTTTTTTTTTTTTTTAATTTTTTTTTTTTGTATGTACAAGTTGGCAAGAAAGGGCTGGAATTATATTACAGTCATCACTGATGAAGTGGGCCCAGGTCAGTCTTTGTGGGGAGTAGGAAAGGTATGGGGTCATGGGCTCCAGTTAGTCAGGCTTGTAGGCAGGGGACGTTTGGTGGCTGTGACAGAGTAAAACTTTTCACCATTTTTCCCCGTGTAGCCTCAGCTCTGCACTGGGACCTTCATAAAAATCATTAAATTTGAGTACATGCATTGTGTATTAATTGGGCTGCCTTTGCAATCGTATTAATGAGGAGACCGACATTCAGAGAGTTAATTCCCTTAGCGTCTTCTATTGAGTTTGTGGTAGGTAGGGGCCAACACTGGGGCTTTCTGGTTCCTTGTCCTGCGTTCTTTTTGTTATTCCACCCTCTTACGCCATCTCCTCATGGGGTACATAGTCCCACACATGAATACATTTGAACATGCACACACACATAGACACACACACCGCACACACAAGACTTTAAAAAAAATGGTCAGTTTACCTTTGAAAGTGCACCAAAACTGGCAGATAGAGGGGTTCATTTGGTGTTAGCATTTCCTAGATCAGTGGTTCTCAACCTGTGGCTTGGGACTCCTTTGACAAACCTCAGTCTCCAAAAATATTTACATGACAACTCATAACAGTAGCAAAATTATAGTTATGGAGTAGCAACAAAAATCATTTTGTGTCTGGGGGTCACCACAACATGAAGAACTGTATTAAAGGCTCACAGCATTAGGAAGGTTGAGAACTGCTGCCCTAGATTGTGACTGAACAGCATTTGCTGAGCTTAAACTTCCCTGTTATAGTATAATGAAAGGGCCTTTAATCCAGTTTTATTCTTTTTTGGTTCTTTGAATATTCCTGAACATTTATCTTAATATAATTTCTTCTCCCTTTCCCATGAATGATAGATATACTCAATCGTGATTGGTCACTTTTTACATTTGTGATGGTCAGATGCAGAAAATTCTACCTTCCCTTTTTAATGTGTATGTTTGTGGGTGTGTGGTATGTGTGCATGTATGCATGTTTGAATGTGCATGCTAAAGTCTGAAGTTAACATCCAGTGTCTTTCCCACTCATTCTCTACCGTATTTACTGAGGCAGGGTCTCCCTCAGAACCTGTAGCCCATCAATTCTGACATTAGAAAGCCAGCTTGTACTGGGGATGCCCTGTGTCTGCCTCTGAAGAGCCGGGATCACAGTAGGCTGCTATTCCTGCCTGGCATTTACATGGGCTCTGAGGATCCCAATTCTGGAATTCTCACACTTGGATAGCAAGTGCTTTCTCCACGGAGCCATCTCCCAAGCCCCAAATTGTACCTTTTTTAAGGGCTTTCATTCTCTTTCTACTGATTAGCCATCAATATTCCTTAAAATATGCCAGGTTTTTTTTTTTTTTTTTGAAGCAATGTAAAACTCAACTGGCTTTGGGAAAGGACCAGTGTGGCTACTTCCCTGTCTACTGATTGATTTTTTTTATATCCAACCAGAAGTTGAACCCCAAATTTGGAAAATTCTCTGTAGCTTAACGCTACCCAGTCCTCTGGCTCTCTGCATTCTCTCTTTGTTCCTTCAGGTCTAGCTGCCTTCCTCTTGCTTACCCTGTCTACTCACAGTTGGTGACTGGCCCTCTGCATTGTGAGATCTGTTGTGTCCCTCTGGAGTCTCTTCCCCACCCCCCCCCCCCCCCCCCCCCCCCCCCACCCCCCCGTAGTACCATTGAGTCACTTCCTTGTCTCAGCACTTGCCTGAGCCCAGACCTGTGCACTTTTGCAAGGGTTACAATGAATCAGACTTCTATTTTTCCCCTGTATTTTCCCCCAGTGAAATCCTGGGAGTATTTTTAAAACTCTGTATTGCTTTAACATTCATTATAGAATGGTTTTTGATAACCAAATGAGTTAACATACATGTGATAAGGATGATTTCTAAGAATGTGTCTATATTGTCATTTTTAAATGCCTTAACTAGTGAGACTAAACAGTACGTTCTTGGTGCTGTACTGTCTTCATGGGGGTGACCCTTCTTATAGTGAAATATCTGAACAGTTTTAACAGAAGTCTTCTCAGAGCCTATAAGATGGCAGGCCTATGGTTATAATTTTAACCATGCTGGAGAGCAGGTGAATGAGACCTTGGATTCAACCTACACTCTGCTCACCAAAGTATAGCATAGGATATTCCACAGGGCTCTGATCCCACATCTGCTTAGTCATTCATCATTTGCTTTCACTATGCTTTGAGGTCAGGGATTACTGTTCTAGTGTCTCATTACTGGTCCAGAGAGGCAGGATGATCTGTGAAGTACCCCACTGGTAGGAAGAGAGCTGGGGTGTTGACTGGGGTCTAGTGGTTTTCAACCAGCACTCATAGCTTTTCTTGACTACTGAGCTTTCCTTCTCCAGAACCTGACACAGTGAAGCAAACACTCTTGGAATGAGTATCAGTTTTACTCTGAAATGTCATAAGCCATGCTCTAGTGTCTATAACAGACTTTCCCAGTTACCATGCATCTTTCAAGCAACTCTAATAGTGAGATTTTTCATTATTAAAAATATGATAAACTTGGATTGCCAGATGGTAAATTTTGAACTTTGATTCCACTCCCGGATTTGGGAGGATCTAAAGGGGACCATGATCACAATTTAACTTCAGTTGCAAAGTTCTGTGGTTTTACCTTAAAACTGAGGTGAAAGTCCGAAGAGGTATATTCTCAAGCAGGTGAAAAAGATTTTAAGTGCATTTCCCATAATTGGTTGATTATTGATAGCTAGCCACACAATTAAAGGCCTTTATACCATTGGTTATAGTTATTTTATGTTCTGAAATAATTATACTCTTAACTCTACCAAGTCAAATAGCAACATACTCTGACTCCTCAGGAACTCCCATAACCTTCAGTGCTAATGAAGGGTGTCTCTAACCACATGGATTGTATAAAGAGTCCACGGGATAACCTTCAGTGCTAATGAGGGTGTCTCTAACCGCATGGATTGTATGAAGAGTCCATGGTTCTTCAGTGACCTGACCTTCTGAAGTACAACCCCCCATTAAGATAGGTGGAGAAGAAGAGTGTAAGACTTATTTCCACCACTCCATTTTCAGAAATCAAGGTCAAGTAGAGCTGTTTTTCCCTCTTTTGTCTTGTTTGCCTATGTCTAGTAGGCAGAGGTTTAGACTTGGTGAAGACTCTAGAGATGAGGAAGTAGATGAGACAAAGGACAGACAGGGCTAGGAGTGCATTGACCCAGACCTGGCCCTTGGCCCTGGTATAACAACAGAAATCCTTAAACTTGGCTCTATCCTGCACCAGTCTGTATTTTCTAAACGGAGTCATGTAACCTAGCAGCACATACTGACCTCAGAATCTTAAGCCTGCAAGAAACCATAAAGGTCACTTGCTTTGCCCTTTGAGCATTCCTGAGAGATGACCCATCAGGCTCAGCTCCCACCAGAGAGGTCACTATCTCCCGTTAGGTAGGAAAATTTACAGTGGGAAGATTGTCTACATTGTGAGAGGAATCCTCTTTCCCAGTGATTTTGGGTCTTCAGGCCTGCTGAGAACTGTCGGCCTATAATAGGCCTGTTAAGTATACCTCCACCTTGCCATCATATCCATGTGTAGGCTTACCCGTGCCCCATTCTTCAGCTGGCCTTCACAGGAGGTTGCCTGAACACTCAGCTTGCCCTGCCCTAGTTGGATCCTAGCAAACATGTGGGGTTGGTGTCCGTTCACTAGTACTGAAGGATATGGGGGTTTTCTGAGGAGTTAGAGCATGTTGCTATTTGACTTGGTAGAGTTAAGTATACGTTTAACACTGGATTGCTTTATATGAGATGGATTCTGAAATGCTTGACAGTCTTTCTTTGGGAATGAGGTGATTAACTCCATGGGAGAAAGTCTGCTTAGTCTTCTTGTGTTTTTAACTTGTAAAAACCACCTGAATTCCTGCATATGAATGTGGCTAGGGGAGGCTTATGTCCACTGTCCATGTGAGTACATCCTGTTGAGAAGTAGAACTTCCCAGTCTTAGAGCAGAACATCCCAACCTCATTCTATCCCATGTTATTCTCTTTACTGTGGCCCTTCGATGTGGGAGAGACATCCATTGGCCTAACTTTTTGCCCCACTCTGGGTACTTCTGACTGCACTCAGATAAGACTCTTGGCATCCAGTGGCCTCTTGGGTAAAAAGCCTTGAGTGTGGCCACAGAGATCTTTCACGTCACATTTCTTGCTACACACTGAAGCCTCTATTTTTAAACCGTTGATCGGACTGATAGAAAACGTTGTACCTCATAACCATGACTTCATCCCTCATAGCTCATTCCTACCCTGTGTGGACCCAGTTTTGAGACAACACACACAGTTCCATGGTACCACCTACGCATCCCTTTTATTCCATCAATTTGGATGGCTTGTGCTGCTCTTGGCTGTAGACCTGCAAAAACAAAGCCATGGGATAGAGCAGCTTGGATCATGTAATGAAAACCTTGTACCTTTTTGGAGGCCCAGTAGAGGGAAATGATTTATTTTTGCCCTACCAAATAAAACATTCTAGGAATCCAAGGTGAAAATTGGATTTTAACTGCTACTAACATTTTGAGCATATAAAATCGGCAAGTGTTGAGTGCTTCGCCTGATTAAGGGAAGAGCCCAGAGTCTGGTACAAGAATGAGCTGTGCGCAAAGTGGTTGGTGTCTCAAGTAAGCCCAACCAATTTATGAAACTGGAAGAGCATGTTAAGCAGATGTTGGCAGCCAGGTTTCAGCAATGGAGCCCTCTGTGATTTTATTTGTTTCTCATCTTGTTCCTGAGTCATTGTCCCTTTCCTTTCCTGCTCCTAACCATGTTTTGGGTTTAAATTGTCTATGGTTAAGATCAAGGAGTTGGGCAACTATTTTGATTCGGGTAATTTGTTTTCGCCTTGATTCTTTCTCTTCTTTATGTGGTGTGTGTGTATGGTGTGTGTGTGTGTGTGTGTGTGTGTGT
>CABHPP010146624.1:0-67182 GCA_902168425.1 Peromyscus attwateri | reverse complement strand
CACACCATAGTTCCTGATGACACTAGAATGAATGAATAGGTGTTGGATTTTTGTTTTAATTAAAAACAAAACAAACAAACAATTTGGATTGTTTGTTTGTTTGTTTTTGATTAATTTGGGGGGGACATAGGGTGGGAATGAGGGCAGATATGGAGGGACTGGGAGGTGCACAGGATTGGGGTACTTGATGTGAAATTTCCAAAGAATTAATAAAGAATTATGTTTTAAATAAATAATAAATAAAGTCACTACTGCTGCTCCCCCACACGCAAAGATACATCTGTTAATGCCTCACCATATTATTGTCATTCAGTCATGCCATCAGTCTCCACTTCCACAATCAGATCTGTATCTCCTGTAGAAATCTTTATCAGTGACATCTGCTGGACCTTTTAGATTATTTTAGATTTAGTTGTTGCATCTTCTTCTTCTTGCAGTTTTATGTTATAGAAATGACTGCTTTCATTAAATATCACAGACTGACCCTTGTTAGCTACCAACTATTTTCCCTACAGTTTGCTCATTCACCTTGGTCTCTATAGTAATGAAGAGACTGCCTTGCTTCAGAGTAGGCTGTAGTTGGAAGTTTCTCCAGTCCCACCAGTCCCCCGGAATCCCACAGCCCACTTACAAAATAATCTCTCAGAAGCTTATATTAATTATAACTCCTCAACTATTAGCTCAGGATTATTACTGACTAGCACTTATATTTAAATTAACCCATAATTCTTATCTATATTTAGCCATGTGGCTTGGTGCCTTTTCTCAGTTCTGCCTTGACATCTTGCATCCTCTGTGTCTGGCTGGTGACTCTTGACTTAGCCTTCCTCTTCCCAGAATTCTCCTTGTCTGTTGATCCCACCTATACTTCCTATCTGGCTACTGGCCAATCAGCATTTTATTTATCAACCAATCAGAGCAACACACTTTCACAACATACAGAACGACATCCCACAGCACTTCCACTTTTCTGTCTAATCAAAAAGGGAGGTTTTAACTTTAACATAGTAAAATTACATACAACAGAACAGTTATCAAGCAAGAATTACAGTTATAATATCTAATCCATTTGTGTTTGGCAAAATTAAAGAAAATATTCTATCTATCCTATATTTGTGAGTGTAAAGTTTCATATCTAATTTATCTTTTATCATAACCAAGGAAAATTATAACTATCCAGTCTTCAACTACATCAAAGACTCCAGAAGGATATCATATTACCTAAATAAACAGGAAGTGCTTTGTAAGCAACTTCCAAAAATCTGGAAATGACAGAGACAGGTACCTGCCTGGACAGTCATCCAAAGTTCCTCTACAATGTTAAGGAATCCATCTTCAGCACACAGCCCTAGAGTTTTTTGTTTGTTTTCTATTGTCACTTTTTCCTGTGTTTTGTAAAATATTTGGCAGTCTCCTCTACAAAGCAGGAACCTAAAGGATCATCTCACCTTGTAAAGTTCAGTGGTCACCTTCCTATGGGTCCTGTATGTCCAGTTGATACAACATTTTGTCAAGCAGTCCAGGCAAGAAAAGTTTCTTGCACAAATGGCTATTTTGCCAAGAAGATAAACTCCATATGGAGTGTCTTCGATGCCATCTTCCTCTTTGAAGTAAATTGGTGCTGCCAGGAGCAGACATATCTCAATGTCCAGGAAAGTCTAAGTTTTTAAAACATTTTAGATGCCATATTCTGTAGGTCTTTGAAGTGTTTAAAGATTACCTACTTAATTGAAATATATCTATGTATACCTAGAAAACTTAACTAACATGGCTGTAAATTTTATTATCATAGATGACTAATTATTAATCTGTATTTCTCAACTAAACATTACAATTTCAAATGAGTTGCATAAACAAAATATTTTAAACAAGAGTAGAAATATACATACAGCATAACAAAATTAACTTTAAATTTGTATCAATAAATTAAAATCCACAGCAATATAAAACATTTTAAGCAAGTTGTTCCTCTTTAAAAGTAGATTCAATAACCTACCTTTTTTCACAGCATACAGAACAACATCCCACAGCAGTACGCTTTGGCTTAAGGGAGTGTTGGTCTGGTCTGGTCTTCTATCATGACCATACTTGCTTGCTATCTCACAAATAAGTCTGTTTCATTCTCTCATAACCAGGGTGTTTCCTGTAGTAGCCCTTCTAATTTTATTTAAGAACCTTTCCATCTCAATTTCTTTGGCAGCTACAAATAAATTTAAAACTATTAGAACCTAGAGAGATATCTACTATATGAGTTAACTATATTTCTGAATAACAGATACAATTAACAAGACAGTTGAACTTAGAAATCATACCATGTATAACATCAAACACTAGGTTAACACATATGGAAACATAAGAGTGAATCTATTTAATACATAAGTCTCCTACACAAAAGATTATAATATCAGCAGGATATTTTTTATTGGAATGTCAATCTAATTCTAAAATATATGTGGAAAATTCAGAGAGAAACCTGGAACACCTTCAAGTACCATAAAATCACATGTGTTGCTATCACACACCAGTTTATGTTACATAGCTACAATAATGAAGCCATGTGGCATCTACCCAAGTACCAAAAATAGGAAGATGAAACAAAATACAAAATAATAAAAATACTCAAACATATACAAATGGTTGGTTATAGAAAAAGCTAGCCCTATAAAACTGTGGCAAGTACAGAGAGTTAGATATACCCTCCACCCCCAAAGAACCTTGTTGACTTCATTATGCAAGGATAAAAAGGTGAAGAAATTCAGATTTTAGATCAAAAGATATAAGGTAGAATAATTTTTCTGAGTTAGTCCATTAGTAAATAACTTCACAATATAGGGAAAAATATAGATTGTTGAATAGGCTAAGATTCTTAAATAAGGAACACAAGTCAAAAAGAAAATTCAATAAGAATATATTAAAGTTAAAAACTTAAAAGTTAACAGGGAAAAGGAACTTATAAATATCTTTATTCAATAAGTATATAAATAATATAAAATGAATGACATCACCTCACCAGATACAGAAATGTGGGGAGGAACTTGAAGACCAAATTCCAAATACAAACACATCCATTTGGATGGCAATTTTATGAAAATGAGCTCAAACTCAATTTTGGAAATTTAAAACTAGGGTCAGATGATATATAGTCAATAATTGGGAAGTCTGGAAAATCATATTATAGACAAAAAAGTAAAACACCTGGAATTTTTATCCATTGTTGGGGAACCAAAATGGTCTAACACTAGAAAATTTGTTTACAGTTGTAGGGCTAGCTATACATCCACATACCTATAAACCAGACAGTCTACTAGGTACCTTCTCCTCTTTGCCATCCCCAACAAGTATATAAATAGTTAAAAAAATATGTGTAAATGTCTACATCATAGTAGCATGCTTTGGTACTTATAGGCATATAACTCCACTCCTTCACCCCGAGTAAGTTTATAAATTAATTACACAATATATGTGAGTCTATGAGGTTTCAGAGTAGCAATATGGGAGAGCTAAAATTGAAATGAAGCAATCAGAAGGAAATAGAGAAGGCATTAAATTTTGGTGCTCTTACATATATGCCGTTGAGATTTCTGTTTCCATAGCACTTTCTCCTTTATAGTGCTAAAATGGTATGTTGCTCTCTTCATCATTGGGAAGTTAACTGTGAGAACAGTAGCCTCAGCACCCTCATCACATTAAACACACTACCAGGTATTAAGTCAGAAATTCAGTAAATATTAGCTGAATGAACCAATGAGCCCATCACCTGTAACACTAAAAGTTGTTTCTCTAAAAAGCATTGGCAATAATGAGACAAACAGAAATCAGAAAGGCAGCAAGGCAAATCTGGAAACATCGGCTTTCCAACATTCTTTTCTTCAAATCTAAGTAGAGACACGCTCTACTTATCATTTTTACTTGATCTCCTTAGATCATTTTTACTTGAGCTCCTTAGATCTCCTTAGATCATTTTTACTTTACTTGAGCTCCTTGATCTCCTTAGATCATTTTTACTTGAGCTCCTTAGAACTGAATTTCTCTTTTATATTATAATACTCATGACTAATAATTTTGATATTGGCCAAACAAGTCACTTAAGAGAAGAACATTAATGTGGTTAGAAGAAATACATTCCTGAATTTATTGATTGGTTACTTTTGCCCATTAATCTTCTGTGTTCTGAGAACACAGTGGCATCCGAAGCAGATAAATAGCTTCAAGGAGCTCACAGAGGAGTGAAGAAGGCATATTCTACTACATAAGTGCTTTTAAAGAACATTAAATTCAACAGAGAGAGAAATAACTCCATACAGAGAACTGTTAAGGATTTGGATACACACTGTGATGGTTTAAGTGAAACTGTCCCCTATGGACTCTGGCATTTTATTACTTGGTCCTTCATTGATGGTGCTGTTTGGAGACTTTAAGGTGTGACTTTGCAAGAAGGAATAAACCACTGCAGGTAGGTCTTGAGAGTTTAAACCGGTGGTTCTCAACCTTCCTAATGCTTCAACCCTTTAGTACGGTTCCTCATGTTGTGCTTCCCCTGCAACCACAAAATTATTTTTGCTGCTACATAATAATTGTAATTTTGCTACCACTATGGATTGTAATGTAAATCTCTATGTTTTTGAAGGTCTTAGGCAACTCCTGTGAAAAGGTCCTTTGACTCCCCAACGGAGTCACAATCCACAGGTTGAGAACCACTGGTTTAAAGCTATGCACACCCTTCCTCCAGTTTGTTCTTTCTGTTTAGTTCTTGTGGTAAAGGATGTGAGCTCTGGGCATCTAGTTCTTGCTGCCATGCCTGCCTCCTGCTGTTATGCTTCCAATTGTGATGGACTCTTATCCTTCTGGAATGGTAGATCCAAATAAACTCTTTCTTCCATAAGTTGCCTTTGCCATGGTGTCACAACCTTAAGCAAAATCTTGTTGTGGTATATTAATCCTGAACGCTAGTGACTGCAAGCATCACAAGCTGGCTTTCAAGAATTGCTTTTTAAGGGTTTAGGAAGTTTGACAAGCAGCCTCTGAACACAGCCATTATAAAGATTTAAAATACATAAATTTACTCAAAATTTTAGAGATTAGATAATAGTATTTCTCACCTCTCATCACCAATTAGTTATTTGACATTTTACAATTCCATGTGCTTTTGAGGTTATGTACAATCTTGCACCTGTGTACAACTGAAGTGCCACTGACAGTGCGGCATGAGCATACTCTGTCTCAGCTCCATGTTCCTTGATGTCACAATGCAATAAAAGTTAACCATTGTAAGGTGATAAACACTGATGTATTGCTGCTGTTCAGGCACCAGGTATTGCTGCAGTGAGGAGCCACCTCCAGCAAGCTCAGGTTTTGAGGAGGAGCCTACAGAGTCAGTGGACTATCAATAAACTTGACTTTTGAATCTGATGGAGTAAAACTTAACTCTCTGGGGCAGTGAAAAAGGGGAAACACACACACACACACACACACACACACACACACACACACACACGCGCGCGCGCGCGCGCGGTCTTTCTATCATGATCTGTCTCTTTATTTTTCCTTTACAACTTATATATCCCAACAAAATCTTTCAAGCAATATAAAAATTACAATGCAGTTACATTCTATTTTTCAAGTGAATGATTGTAAAGAATACAGGTAGAAAACATGTTTATAGTTTGCCTTAACCAAAGTCAACCCAAGAACCCACATATATTCATATCTAATCAACTAGTTATAGATTAACAGAATGTAAGCAAGCAAGGTATTTTTCTCAGCCAGTTCTTTTATTTGCAGGCTGCATATTGAGACTACAAAGAAAGAATCAATCACATTGTTACTTATCTTAAAAGGTAATCTTATAAGGAATTTTAAAAGAATCACAAACCTAAACCTTTACATATGAAAAACAATCAGTCAGCTCTACTTTAAATCCTCAGGGTGCACATCCACTAGTCAACAGGTTTTGTTTTGTTTTTTTTTTTAATCAGGAAGCTGAGGGCAGAAATGGGTACAAGGAATTAATCATCTTTGACCATCAACCCATCCTAGCAAGAAAGGCACATTAGCTAATAATAATTCAGCTGCTTTGTTCTTGCCCCCAATGAGTCCCTCACTCAACTATGTGCCTTTCTAAAACTTTAGATTATTTCCTCAGGTTTTACACCTCAAAGCTATTAACAAAAACATCTTAATCTAACCTTAAGTCATTTTCAAAGCTTTGTTTCAGCAATGATGCACTCTGAAACCTATAAACATTTCTCCCAACACTAAGATTAAAAGAATTTAAGCTAGCTAGGCTTCTGGGACTCAATTGTTTTTCATTAACCCTAAGCCACAGTCTATGCAGTTTCTCAAAAGAAAGTAGCTGTGTGACATTTCCTTGTTCTTAGTTTTTTATCCTCTGCAGCCTCTGCTTTATCAGAGGCAGGGGCAACATTTTATCCTACCTTTACCTATGCTGATTTTTCTACTAAACAACCTCTATCATAATCCCTTACTATATTTATTAAAAACCCCCAGTCATCAAAATTCTATTAAACTAACATTATTATTGTATCAAATCATTGCTTCAGTTTAACAGTACAGTTTAGGAGGAAATAATCTTCATAATAATCCACAGGTAAAAATGCCCAGTAGAACAGGGTATTTCTAAGGGAAAATCATACTACATTAAGGGCAGCGAGGAATCTCCCCATACCCATTTACACCATACCAGGTACCAGAGAAAAATGGTAGTGGCATGTTTATGCAAAGACACAGCAGTAGTAAGAGACATTCTGGGGCTGAGGCTCTTGGGGCCTTGCCAATCCAAGATTCATCCACTGGTGCTTTGCTTCCTGGTGGGCCAACATCCTCTACCTCAACCTCCATCTGCTGCTCCTCTGACAAGGCCATCAGCACAGATTATAGCAATACTACAAATAAATGCTTTATTTTTTTCACCTGGTTTATGAAATATATGTCCTTATATTGTTACATTACACTTAACTTTGTTATATAAACTTAGGAGAAATGTGCTAGTAAATTATAATAAAATTAAAATATATGTTGTGTTTCTAGATGTTGTATTGAAATAAAAGAAAGGAAATGAGAAAAGAGTCTTTTTTACAATTGGAGTTTTTGTTTTACTTTTACTGTATTAGTGAAAATAGAATGTTCAACTGTATTTAAATTGGATCAACATTAATTCATCATATGCAACTATATATTGGATGTGGGTATAATACTTCAATAAAAATAATTGAACATATTTAGAGTGACTTACATTGATTTGTAAATGTTAGGTATATTTGTAAACGGGGGAGGAATATGGAAAGAGATTTCACAAAAAAATGCAAGCATTTTAGGAAAATCAAGGGCCATTTTTAGGAATTTTCCATAAATATTATTATTATGCACAGGATCTTATCTTCTTATGTAAATGTTTGCTACTCAGTCCTTACTAATAGAGTAAACTTGTATGTGCAAGTGTTTGTTTAACACACTTTTAACAGAACCATGGGGAACCACATATCAGCACAAAGTGTGATAGAAGAACAGAGAAGTTACAAAAGCAACCACAGTCAGTTATACTGGTTTTTGATTTTTCTCCTTCCTATAATGATTCCGTATTATTTTGCAGTTGTTCAAAGGCATTTGCACAATGAGTTACCAAAGAAATTATATACATGTAGATGTACTCTACATATTAGTGTATGCCAAGTATAATTAACAAACAGAAAAATGTGTCAAAATGCATGGTACAATCCCAGCTCCTCACAAATTTCCTTGAAGGCCCTTCTTTCTGGGCAATCAGATTGGCTATTTTTCATCTGCTCTAGATTAGCTTGGCTTGTCCTCGAAATATATGTAAAGAACATGTCTTTCAAACAGAAGCCTAGTTCTCATAGGATATGTACCCATGTTATAGTTTCATCAGTAGTTCACTTTTTATTATTGCAAACAAACACACACACACACACACACACACACACACACACACACACACACACAAAACCAATTATTCACCTCCATGTCAAGGACATTAAAGGTAAAAAGGAATTAGAGTCCCTTAAAAGGCATGCTCCAGTCACCAGAAGACATTCCTCTGGGGATCACTTCCTTAAGCTCTTACAGTTCCCAGTAGTCCACAGTGGAGAAAAAACTTTTACACACCGTCTTTCAGTGGCTATTTAAGATTAAAATAAAACTGGAGCATCTAATATGGGGAAATGTATTTGAGGTCAAGACAGCAGCAATGCTCTGGTTAGAAATGGAAGAGAAGAACATAGAGTGATAGTGTGACAGGTAAATTTCAACATTTTTATATTCTGACTCTACATCCTGGCAGATGGTTACACAGGGATGTCCAATTTGTGAATATCAAGAAGCTGTAGAGTTGGTATATCATGTTTAAGTGCCTGTAATCATCCCTAAAAACATTGTAAAGAAAAAACAAGAATTAACTATTATTGTTTTCTACTGAGAAATCTGTCTAGTATTTGAATTGATAGGGGCAACAAAGGATTTTTGTCAGTAAATTGAAAACATACTTGACAGTACCTTGTTTTAATTTATAACTGAAAGAACCAGAGAAAAGGCGTAACATGGTGGTGTTTACTTTTAAAAAGCAATATATTTATTTTATATTTGAGATTACAGTGTACTCACTACATTTCTCTGTTGCACAAATCCTAAATGGTATTATAATAAAAACCTGGAGCTAGATATTGGGGTAAATACTGAAAGATCAGAGGAAACAAGCCACAGCCATTTCTCACCTCGCCAACTCCTCAGCTGATCCAGCTGATCCAGTCTCCAGGAATCCTCAGACTGAATGCCTCTGAGTCCTCAATGGAAAAGGCTGTAGTTCCTGTCTCCTCAGTCTTATATGTCTTTCTCTACCCAGCCATTTCACATTCTATCTCAACCTTCCTAGTGCTGGGATTAATGGTGTGTGTGCTTCCCAAATACCAGGGTTAAAGGTGTGTGCCACCACTGCCTGACCTCTATGTTTAACCCTGTGGCTGGCTCTATCCTCTGATCTTCAGGCAAGTTTTATTAGAGTACAACAAAATATCACCACATTTCTCCCTTCCCTTTTCTCCTCCAAACCCTCTCGAGTATTTCTCCCCATTCTCCTTCAAATTCATGGCTTCTCTTTTCACTGTTATTGCACACACACACACACACACACACACACACACACACACACACACACATATGCATTCCTTGACACACCTATTCAGCTGTTCAGTCCATATATTACATCTAAGTATGTTTTCAGGGCTGACCATTTGGCACTGGGGAACCAGTTGATGTGTTCTTCCCTAGAAAGGAATGTTTCTTCCATTCTTCCACCCTCAGATTTCCCCAGTTGCCTATAGTACTTTGTGTAGGGTTGAGGCCTTGTGGAATTTTCTCCATCCACTTTGGCATGTCCATTCGTGTCATCCTTGTTCATTTCATGTTTGGGAAGTCATGCTGGTGAGATTTTTATGGGTGTAGATTCTGATGTTACTAGAAGACACAATCTCACAGCAAGCTCCCTGATGCCATGGCTCTTACAATCTGTGTGCCTCCTCTTCAATGTTCTCTGAGCCTTAGGAGTAGGAGAACTTTATAGATGGATTGAATTTTGTAGCCATTGGAACTGGACTCTAAAACTCTGCATATAGCTTTTTTTGTGGTGTTCTGTAGCAGTCACCTTGTGTTGCCAAGAGAAATTTCCTTGATGAGGGGTGAAGACTATATTTATCTGTGGGTATAAGGGCAATGTTTATAGAGTGTTGTTAGGGATTGTGCTGGTTTAGTAAAGTCATGGTTATAGAGTCTCCTCCAGTATCATGACTTTACTAGCACTGAGTAGCAATCTAGGTTTCCAGTACCACGCATAATCTCTCTCTCTTGTTGAGTTCATCTTAAGTCCAATTGGAGATCTGCTAGTTACCACTGAGGTTTGTGTACCACTACTGCACCCTTAGTGACATTGTGCCATGCTGTTTGTTGATGTGATTCATAGGCATCATAGCCAGATATGACTGTTGGTTGTCTTCCTCCTTTATAAGTTTGCATGGTACATTTTTGTACCATGAAAGATAGTCCTCAGTGCTGGGGCAGCATTTAGGTCACTTCCAGCTGATGGGTCTCTGAGCCCTGTTTCTGAAGTGCATATTGTCTTCAATATTAGACTTACCTTCTACCTCTGAGGGATAACCAATGGCAACAGTAATGAGAAGTATGTTTTGAGTGTCTCTTGGCCATCCCTGGCCAACAACTCAAAAGGGGGCTTCTCATGTCTGCTTCTGGGGCTTTTGTTTAAGTGGTCTCTGGTTCTTGGAGGAAGCACTATCAGCCCAGATGAGAAAAGTTCATTAAAACCACATATTTATATTTATTCACAGAATTAACAGATATTATAGGTTATTTTTTTTAAGTAGATACTTAATAATATGATTCCTTGTCTTTTTCAGACATTCTAACTGTTATTGTATCCACCTCTCTTCTTCTTTGGTATTTACCTTCCTCCTCCACCCCTAAAGGGCCCCTATTTTTCCATTTCCCTTACCAGAGCACTTGTATCTTGATGTTCTCTTTTACCCTCCTCCAACTTTCTTATATATTAACCTCCCTGCCCCACCCACCATCGATCCCCATTGCCCATTTCCCCTATTGGCATACTTGATTCTTATTATTCCACTTTGGCCTCCTTCTACCTTCTCTTGTATTTATCTCCCCTCCTTCCTAAATAACCCTCCCCCTCCCCCTTTTTTTCATTTCCATGATCAGATTACTTGTATCCTGCTATTCTCCTTCTCTGTTACTTCCCAAACCTCCTGTCCTGGCAATAGTCACATTTTACTTGTGCCATGCTATGTGTTGATGTGGTTCTTAGGAATTATAGATTTTGTGGTGACTAGAAGCTGTGTACTCACATCTGAAGATTTGGAGCTAGGATTCTCAAATGAGAAATAACATGTGTATTTGTCTTTCTGAACCTGGGTTACCATACTCGATAGGATCCATTCTTAGTTCCATCCATTTACCCGCAAAGTTCATAACTTTATTATTTCATTACAGCTGAATAATATTCCATATTGTGTATGTACACACCACATTTTCATTATCCATTCATCAGTTGTAGGACATTAGCGTTGTTTCCATTTCCTAGCTATTGTGAATAGAACATCAGTGAACACAGCTGAGCAAGTTTCTATAGATTATCACGTTGAGTCCTTTGGCCAAATGCCAGGCAGCAGTACCGCTGCCTCATATTGTAGATTTATTTTTAGCTTTTAGAGAATTCTCTACATGGATTTCCACTCACTTTTTAATTTCTTACTTTTGTTCTTGCAATATGTACAAAGAATTCATCTTTCAAATAACAGACTGGTTTCCATAATGGTTAATTTGGTATAGTTGAACATTTCCTCTCAATACTGCCGCTGTTTTTTCTGCATTTACATTCATCATGAAAGCATAGCAAGCAGCATATAGAAAGGAAAATACTTTAAGAGAACTGAAACGTTATACATTTGAAATACAATAATTCAGTAGAACTACCCTGTCCCCGATCTCTCCCTTGCCCTCTTTCTCTCCTCCAGAAACATTGCTTAACTTTCGGTATTGTGCTGACCAAATTGAGTTTGCCTTCTCTGTTTTCAATTTGTGTTAATTCTCTCTTGACACTCTCTCATTTTCCACCAAGTTTCACATTAATAACAATGGAAATACAATACTGACTTGTCATATCCTAGGCTTAGTTAGTTGATTAGCATTAATTGTCTCTTATGGCCCATGCACCTACCTAATCATTCTCAAAACAAGGAATATTTTATATTTTCCTTCATTCACTCTTCATGTTTACTTCTAGTATCACAATTACTTTTTAGTTATTTCTTGTTCTACACAATGATTTTAACTTCCTTTCTGATATATTAGTAACTATACTATAAAATACTTTGCAGTTAGTTTAGAAAACCCATTCTTATTTGAAGAATGAAAGACAGCAAGATTTTGAGTTAGTCATTTGACAGATATTTGGTGCTTTCAATAGGATGGTGCTTTTCTGGCCACAGGTAAGCAGAAATGGAAGAAGACTGTAGTGGTTTGGACAAGAATAATGCCATAGTCTCATATAGTATGGCCTTGTTGGAGATGTGGTCTTCTTTGAGGATGTGTGTCACTGGGGGTGGGTTTTGAGATTTCAAAAGTCCATGGCAGATCTTGGCTCTCTCTCTACATTAGTTATTGCTCCAGTGCCTGGCTGATCCCTTCCATACTCCCTGCCATGATGGTAATAGACTAAACCTCTGAAACTGTAAGCAAGCCCCCAATTATATGCTTTCTTTCATTAGAGTTGCCATGGTCATGGTGTCTTTCTTAAATAGTACGAAAATGACTAAGACAAAGACAAAAAACAAACTTGATCTTGTTGGAGGAATATGCCTGTAATCCCAACAAGGGAAGCAGCAAGATCATGAAGCTTCTATCATAACTGAGTAATATAGTAAGTGCACTAGGGATAAAAATAAAAATAAAGAAAGAATATTCGAAACTTAAGTTTATGATTCATGTGAATTCAAGGAGTTAAATTTTGGATAAGACAACATAAGGGAAACCCATTATCAGAATTTGAAAATTATGAATCTTCAGTTCAATGAGATTTTACATACACACACATACACACACACACACACACACACACACACACACACACACACATACACACACACACACACACACACGTCAACAAGGAAATGTAAATAGATAGAGAAGAGGCTCTTCATATGAAATTTATCATTCCTGAGGATTGTAAGAAAAAAAATCATCTGGGGATAATGTATCCTATACAGCTTTTAAAATGACACTTGGAAAAATTCTGTTTCTTTGAAGATTGTTTGACAGTTGAATTTGCAGCATGAAATAATCAGACATTTAAGGAATTCTCAAGCATATGTGTTTTTCTAGCAAGGTACTATCCTAAACCACTCCCCAAAATGTAGCAAAGTCTAAGGGAAAATGCTAATTCTAAAGAATAGGTGGGCAAAAAATGTTTTTTTTTCCAGTGTACTAGTTAGAAAAAAAATTAAAGAAAAATTTACCATCTCCCATGTTCTTGTCATCATGGTTTACCAAATTAATTTTATTATCCCTAATCTATGCTTGTATTTTTCTGCCTTCCTACTGTATGCATACCTTTCTTGTTATATATCTATGCAAAGCATAAGAGGACCCTTAAACACAATTGGTTTTATGATTCAGTTTTAAAAGTCTTAATAATATAAAGCAAAAGGGTCAAGTTCAAAGGACTGAGAAACCAGACAAGAAGATTCCCAGTGGACAACAGACAAAGTTAAACTGCATTACTCATAAATTATTATCTGTTAGATTCCATAATAGTGTGTGAGTGCCTACTAATAAAAATGACAAAAAGAACAGATAAATGGGAAGCAAAAGATATGCCCCTTCTGCAAGAAAAATGATCATTTAATGAAAGAAGTAGTAATTGCAAAATTAGAAAATTATGGTTTTGTAACCCTCATAATAATACTTGGTTCAGGCAAAAATGATCACTAAAGGCTAACGATGAAGAAACTACTGATGAGAACATGAATGTTTATGTTATATAGTCTCAAATATCTCATTAAAAATACATCATTAACCATAAAAGAAACAAAGAAGAACTTTAGATAAGATGAATATTTAAATACTAGTCAAAGTTATCATGATAACAATGAGATAAATCAAATTACCTATTGCCTGACATAAATGTAGTAGAAAGATATACCATGTACTCATATACCATTCCAGTTAGTAGTGCCTATGCCATGTCTGGCTGGAGGGATTCCACAGTGGGTAAGAGAGCTTGCTGTGAAAACACAAGAACTTGAGTTTGGTATTCCATAACCCACATAAAAAGTTGGGTATAAAGGCTGTAACTCTAGTTCCAGAAGATCTGAGTCCCTTTTCTGTCATCCAAGGACATGCATGCAGTACACAGATATACATGCAGGCCAAACACACATACACATAAAAAAGAACATACTAAAAGAAATACACTTTTTAAAAGCTGAGTTCTTAGTCACCCAAGCAGTGTGAGATATGGGTTCCACATCATGGTGTGGACCTTCAATCCTATCAGATGGTGGTTGGTTATTCTCACAACTTTTGTGCCAGTGTATCTTGCAGATATGCCCATATGTGCCTACAACCCCAGCCCTGGGGAAGGTGAATAGAGACAAGAAGATGGTTGGCTTGGCCTGCCAGCCTAGCTAGAAAAGCTGTGAGTGCCAGTTTTAATGAAAGATCCCATCTCAAAAACTCAGGTGGAAAGCTATACAGGGAAGAAATGCAAAGAAATGGACTCCCTGAGTCAAACTGAGAAACATCATAGAATCTCTAAGTAGATTCTTGTCTTCTTTAACATTTCGGCACCAGAAAGGATAAAAACTAAGAAATAATTACACATTAAATTGGAGCAAAAAGCTCAACTAGATAAACGCATTGAATGATTTTACAGCAGATTGCTTGTAAGCAGGATAAATTGTACTATAAAAATAATACTGGTACAATTGACTTAATCGAGTTCCCAAGTAAACAGCCATATGGTTGCATACATAATCTAATTTCCTAGAGACTTTATAAAAGAGAATCTTGGTTGAAATTCCTGAAAATTTTTTAGAAGAGTGTCCCCTCTCCATTTCTTGGCGTTTGGTATGTGCTGGCCATCTTTGAGCAGGGCCGAAATTGATGATAACTGTAATTTCTATTTTTATTCTCTTATACTTTATGTTCTATCACTTCATCTCATTGTTGGTCGTCATAACTTTAATGAGATTATGTAATGGTTGTTGGAAAAAAGTCCTTTTTCTTTGACTATTTTGTTCATAGATGACTCAGTGGCCAATTGTAAATGTTTTCAGTCACTTATAATCTTTATGGCCATTATATATAAAAATGTACTAAATTAATGAATATAATGCTGTTTTTTTTGTCCTTTTGGTAGTATAAGTGGTGGAGGAATGAAAGAAATAAATCTTGTATTTGTAATTAGGTATGTTGATATAATCTATTTATTTTATCACATTTAATCCTAACTATAAGTCAGTAAGAGAAAGAATTATCATTTTAAAGAGGAAATTGTGATTCAGAATATTAAACAGCCGAAGGTAAGCTGGGAAGATGTGATTTAAGAAAAGTTCTCATAATGCAAGTTTTAGACTTATTCATTATGAAGGGCAATTTCTAGCTCTCAACTTAGACGATTTGGTACACAATAGTAAGTAGGAAGATGAACAACTACCACACTTGTACAAACACATCACACACATCCTCTTAGGAAGCTTGTTACCTAGAAAGTAAATAGATTGCAGGAGCAGAAACTGATTATCAGTGTATATTTGGTGTCTCTATATTTCTTCATTATATGCAGGACGTGGTACAATTGTTTTTGTGTGTGTGTATGTGTGTGTGTGTGTGTAACACGAATCTTAAAAGGTCTTATTAATAAAAACAAACCTCAGACCAGGTACTGGGGTGAACGCTGAAAGATCAGAGAAACAGAACTAGCCACAGTTAACCTGACCTCGCCAATTCCTCAGCTGATCTCGTTTCCTCAGACTGGAAGCCTCTGAGTCCTCATCTGGAATGAATCTCAACTCAACTGCTCTCAAAAGCCTAAAAACTTAACCAGGCTCTAGTTCCTGGTTTTCACTCCTTATATACCTTTCTGCTTTCTGTCATCACTTCCTGGGATTAAAGGCGTGAGTCACCATTCCTGGCTGTTTGCATTGTGGCTTTGAACTCACAGAGATCCAGATGGATCTCTGCCTCTGGAATGCTAGGATTAAAGGCATGTGTGCCACCATTTTCTGGCTTCTGTATCTAGTACCTGTTCTGTTCTCTGACCCCAGATAAGTTTATTAGGATGCACAATATTTTGGGGAACACAATATCACCACGTGTATGTGTGTGTGTGTGTGTGTGTGTGTGTGTGTGTGTGTATAGCATGTGTTCACACATGCATGTGTATTTTCTTTCATATACTCTTCTAGAGCTTGGTTCCTTCAAACAATCACTTAATTTTATAATATCTTTGTATAGTAAATAATACAGATATTATTGTGCTTATTTTCCTTGGGAAGATATTGGAGCTCAGGTTTATGGTGTCAGTGCCACAGTACCCAGCATTGATTAAGGGAAGATATTTTTCTCAGTCCTGACTTTAAATCATTTTCTAAGTAATATTTGAATTCATTTAATAATTGCCACTCTTTGACACTGCCACATAATTTTCTTAAACCTCAGTTATAGTCCTTATCACTTATGCCCTGCTGTAGAGTTCTTTCTAATCACACCAGAGAGTGCAACTCATTTTATTATATTCGCTGTTGTCTTTGGAATAAAGTTTCATACATTGTGGGTAATCAATAAATCTCTAATAACATATCAGATACAGTAAATATATAAAATACTGATATTGTAGCTTTATATTAAGTTTCTTTATAAACTCTATTATTGGAAAACTTTTATTTAAATTTTGTAAGAAAGGTGCAAAATGAACGTGGGAATAGGGGGTTTTGAATTTCATAATGTGCCCAGTAAGTAAAAACTGCAGGTGTCTCCCTGGCACGGGTCTGTTTTTGAACCATGACAAATGTAATTAGCAGGTGAGATTCCAACTTCAATCACCAAGGGGTTGAGTATAATTATGCAGCTGCACAGAGAAAGTCAATAATCATAGGTGAGAAAAAGAGGCAGCATACACTGAGCTTCAGTCTTAGGTACATTTCCACTTTTGGTAATGCCAAAGAGGTTGGAAGTCATTTTGATCTCATTGTCATAATATAATTAGAGTGAGCTCATGTCACTCAGCAACTGACAGAGGACATCTTCTTCTTCTTCTTCTTCTTCTTCTTCTTCTTCTTCTTCTTCTTCTTCTTCTTCTTCTTCTTCTTTTTTAACTGTGAATGGTCTTTGACCCAGGAAATAATTACCTTCCACAGTGTTAACCTGTTAGCAGATATTATAAGCCAATATACATGCAATTATGGAGTTGCTTTTTTTTTAAACCCAACACATTGCCTTGGAGCACTAGTTTCCTTTAGCAACTCCTCTGAAGGAAAAAAGGGCACCTCCTAGCAACCTTCCCCCATCCCTTTTCTTCAAGATTAAACTTGATGTCCTCTTATATTGTAACTGGTAGAGAATTTACTATCTCGAAGGCTATTAAATCATTTTAAATGCAACGGAGGAAAGCATAACTGTGGGGTATAAAGTATGAAAGTGAAAAAACATTAATAATGAATATGAAGTCCTTTTATAAATATATACTTTGGTAGCTGTGTGTTTCAGAAGCTGAAGAAAATATAGTTGATACCAATGACAAGGAAATTTATTAGTATGTTCCCAAACACCACAAATTACAAACTGTTGCTTTATTGTTTTGTTATAATTACTGTGATCTTTTATTTACGAAAGGCTAACGGCACATAAGGACTTCACAATTGGGTTTTATGAGAAGACTGCTATCTCTAAGCTTCTTAAGGGGTGTAACATTTGTAGACTTTCATTCTTGTGGCTTTACTTTTACGGATATTGCAAACATTTGTTTGATTTTCACTTTGCAATAAATCTATGTGAATCATCCCCCTCCCAAAAAGGCTTTAATCAGGCCCACATCAGCATGTTTATGAATCCTTGCTTCTGTCTTAGAGCTCTGTCTACACATGATCAAAGCCCTTCCCTAAGATATTGAGACCATGATTGGAAAAACCACAGGGACAAATAGCCAAACTAGTAGAAACACATGAACTATGAACCAATAGCTGAGGAGCCCCCATGGAACTGGATCAGGCCCTCTGGATAAGTGAGATAGTTGATTAGCTTGAACTATTTAGGAGGCCCCCAGGCAGTGGGACCGGGACCTGTCCTTAGTGCATGAGCTGGGTTTTTGGAACCTAGGTAGGGCCTATGCTGAGACACTTTGCTCAGCCTTGGTGTAGGGAGAAGGGGACTGGACCTGCCTTAACTGAATGTACCAGGCTGAGCTGAAACCCCATGGGAGACGTTGCCTTGGAGGAGGTGGGAAAGGGGGGTGGATTGGGGGGAAGGTGGGGAATGGAGCATGGGAGGAGGGAGGACAGGGGAATCCATGGCTGATACGTAAAATTAAATTAATTATAAAATAAAATTTAAAACAAAGAAAGCAGAAGGAGCTTTTTTGGACAAATATCCAGATTTGTAAATAAAATTTTATTGAAAACCACCATGTCCATTTGTCCAATTAGTGGCTATTTTTGTGTTGCAGTGACACAGTTGAGCAGTTGGGACAGTCTTTTGGGGCGACCTCAATTACTACAAACCTAACATCTCAGTCCTAGCAAATTAATCTAAGAAAATCGTGTTCATACATTCAAAACCTGCACTCCTGTGAGACATCTTCTGGATGGGATGTTCTGTCTTTATTTTGCTGTCTATTATTCCCAGGATTATGGAAAAGACTAGACTCCAGACTTTCTTATAGTTAATTAGGTTACATGACTGAGTTTTGGTTGGTAGGTTGTGGATAAAAATGATGTGAGGTACATTATTTTTTGGATTTTACATTTACACTGAAAAACATCTCATATCTTGTTACTGTCTTCTTCTTGTGCTCACACATAGCTCGGTTTCTAGAGGAGGGTGTTTACAACTTAGAGTGGATTTTATAAGAATGAAAAAAGAATCCCACTTAGTATGAAACAAGAATATACTGTGGATATTATTACAGGATTGCCTAACTTATCCTTCCTAATATACACATGGAATATCTTCTTGAAATTGACACATTGTTATTGGAACATCTAGAATGCCACATTTGGGATTTATCTTGGAGGATGGGCAGGGAATCGTGCATTGGAATTGGGATATCTGGTAGATGAGCCATTGTGAAAAAGGGACAGTAAATAATGAATGTACCATTCTGGGTATGAGTATTAGACACCTATAAAAGACTTTAAACTCATCTTTACAAAACCAGTCTTGAATGAAATTATTTCTCAACTTGTGATAAAAGAGTCTCAGATACTGGTATGTGAATGTGAGTAGAAAGCAGGAACTTTTGGAAGCCTCCTATTGCTAGGAGGACTAGAGAGAGACTAATCTTTGTTAGAGGAACTTCTATACACCCAAAGAGACATCTGAAAAGGCAGGAAAGGGGGGATTAAACTGTCATTATTATTGAATACCATTAGAAAATGGCCTGTCTATAAAGAATGGTTTCCTATGCCAATTATTACAAGTAAAATTTCACACAATATAAAATATGCATAGCAATTGTCTTGGGCATCATTAGTCAAAGATAATTAGTCGTTATGGGCAGAGTAGAGCAAGTTAGCTAACTATGACTGAGATTGCTTTGAAGGACCATTCCCACCCACAGAGTTTTGTGGTTCTTGTAAATTATATCCATGTATCATTCTTTCTTTCTTTACTTATTTATTCAGAGTGACTGCACCTTGAGTATTTATTCTGTCCCTAATCAGAACATAACAGAAGGTAAGATGAAAACTGAAGCATGCTACAGTACTCCCATAACAAATGTGAAAAGCAGTCTTTGTCAGAGTTGGGATCAGAGCAGTCTCCACAAGTGTGAAGATATGTAATCTGATATTTGATATATAGACTGCACTTAAAGATATATATATATATATATATATATATATATATATATATGGCTAAAGTTTTCCTGCCTGGCCCACAGTCAGGATAAATCTCTTTCACCTGCCAGTCCCACAGCCGCTCAGACCCAACCAAGGAAACACAGAGACTTCTATTGCTTTTAAACTGTATGGCCGTGGCAGGCTTCTTGCTAACTGTCCTTATATCTTAAATTAATCCATTTCTATAAATCTATACCTTGCCACATGGCTCGTGGCTTACCGGCATCTTTACATGCTGCTTGTCCTGGCGGTTGCTGGCTGGCAGGCAGTGACTCCTTCTGCCTTCCTGCTCTTTTAAGTCTCTCTGTTAGTCCCGCCTACTTCCTGCCTAGTCACTGGCCAATCAGTGTTTTATTAGCAACACATTTGCCATACAGAACATCCCACAGCATATATATATATATATATATATATATATATATATGCCATAATAAGGATTTACTATTGTTACTTTGGTTTGTTTGAAATCATTAAAAGTATGTCAAAATTCAGAAATCTGACTGTGGATGATAAGGAGGATGAAGGTGATTTACAAACGTGATTTTAAAACTCCAGGAAAATCTCACTCCCTATTTAAATATCCCCTGAAAGAAAGAGACCCTCTGTAAATTAGAGATGAAAACAAATTGAAACTTCCTTAATCTTTTGCCCAGTAGGATGAAAGAGAGAACCCCAGAGAAGCGAGTCATAAACAGCTAATATTCTTGGGCAAAGAACATCCACACTGTGAAAAGCTTGCTGTGTTCTAATTAGTCTTAGGTAAATGAGCCCTCTACCCTGAAATGATCTCTTAGTTTTTAATAAAAGGAAACATAACATTCCAGGCTTGGGTAGGAGAAAACACGCACTCATTAATGTACAAGAGTTGTTTCTTTTTCAGGTCATTTTGCCCTTTGCCAAACAGACATTGGAGAAGAAATGGATCCCTCTAGTCAGAGAGCTTTTTAATCTTACCAGTAGAACTCCTACCTAATCTATTTTGTCTTACTTCACTCTGTAGGTACAAGTGCCCTCAGAATGGAGGAGCAAGAAATCCCAACCCCAAACCTATTGGCTGATGATTCAATTTGACGACTCTCTTTTATTGATCTTTTACCTGGGAAGAACAATCAAAATATTGTCCTCTCTCAAGATCCCAAGAGCTGCTTCTGTAGATCTGATTAAAAGATCAGAGCACCAGTCCTCAATACATTGTACTCCCATCTTTTCCTTGAAATGTATTTTTGCTATTTTAAACACGGGCCCAGACATACTGCAATGAGTTCTCCTTGAATAATTTAACCTGAATTTCAGCAATTTTTGTGGTGCTCTGTTGCCCTTTCTCTGACTCTAAATGACCTTCCATTTGGTTCCTCTACTCTCTAACCTTCCACAACCATGATTTCAGGTGCCAATAAAACTTCTTTGTGGTTTTCAGGTCATAGTTATGCAACTTCAAGGCCAATAGCTTAATAATATCCAGTTTCTGTTTCCGCAATTATAACATGAGCAAGTTGAATAACAGAGACTCCTAAAACTCATAATTTTTTTCAAGTTTACATAGAGAGCAAATTGTTGCTATTGACAGAACAATTTGTTTCAGAGTTCAGGAATTCAGTCACAAATCTATGTTACTCAAAACCATAAATACATTACTTTTCAGTGGATGAATAACAAAGCATAAATTAGCTGCAAAGAACAACCTATTTTTCTGTGAATATGGGCATAGCTTCTGAATCGTTCACTCAGAGATTCACCAGACTGTAATCTACACAGACTGGGTTTGCATTATATATCATTTGACTCTTGAATCCTTCAACTGATGTTGCTGACAGCTGGTACAGTTCTATTCCTTGCAGTAATAGGTCTGGGGCTTTCAGTCCTAACACTTGCCCACTCTCCCTTGCTATGTAGCTGTATCACCGTTTGCTTGTCCAATGGAACAGGAAATCAACTCTGTTACTTCCCCCATTTCTAACTTACAAACCCTCTTTGAAGAGCTCTCCTGATTGAGGTGTAGTCAACAGTACAACCTTTTGAGCAACACCAAATCAACTGATGAAGACCTTGATATAACTGCCAAGTCTGTTCAACTTTGCCATACAATATAACATTAAATGATATAATAGGGAGATATCACACAATGTGATTGGATCATTTGACTTTCCTTCTTTAAAACCCCCAAGGGTTTCCATTTCATTTACAACAAAATCCCATGTGGTCTGGAAGGTTCAGCATTCTCTGGTTTCTGCCTCTCGAACCCAGTCTCACATCTCATGTGCTTTGGCTCCAGTGTCAGGAAATCACTGACTTGTTGCAGCGATGGGTTTACACCTCTGTACTTCTCTCATCATCCCTGGGGTTTTCATAGGGCTGGTGCCATCTGTTGTATAGACCTTGACAGAAATGTTAACTCACAGTTAACATTTGTTTTTACAGCATATCTATGTTTGGAAAAGTGTGCTTTCTAGTTACTATGTTTTATCTATTGACAATATAATTTTGCTTCTTGGGTTATGCACCTTACTTCCCCTCCAGGAAATCTCGACAATGCCTCCCTTGCACAAGTAGACATTGCTTTTTGTTTGTTTGTTTGATTTTTAGTAAGTTTATTCACTGTGTAATCTCACCAGGATTCAGATTTAGAATACACCCATAGACACTTCATTCTAATAAAGGGACAAATTGACATTCAATAAATATTTCTTAAATGAATGATGAGTAAAGCATGAATCTTTTGTCCCAATCATTGTTCATGTGTTTTTCTCTTTAGTTAGGGTTCTCACTAATGCAAAGACTTGAATATCATTTTTCCTTGGTTTTTATGTTCTGTTCTCTTCCATTACCTCCTGTTGTATTATATTTCTTCTGTTACTTAAAAGAGGTATATACAAAGGGATGTATCATTTTTCTTTCGCTCTTTGTATAGTATATACACATAAGGCAATTTGTATATTTATATACATAAAGAATAATTCCTAATACCTTTTTCTCCTGCCCAGTCTAATTTGAATTGTTGATACAAAGAGTGTCTACTAGAGGATGGATTTCTACAGGCAGATTTATTTCCTCTTTTGGACTGCCAGTTCACAAAAAAACATGGAGACTTATTTTTAATTATGAAAGTGTGGCTGATAACTTAGGCTACTTTTTAACTAGCTCTTATAACTTAGATTAACCCATTTCTTTTAATCTATGTGTTGCCCTGAGGCTCATTTACCTCATCTATGTACTGTCCATCCTGTTTTCCTGCTTCCTCCATGTCTCCTCGTATCTCCACCCTTCTTCTTCCCAGCCTCTTCTGTGCCTGGAAATCCTACCTAGCTATCAACCATTCAGCTTTTTATTGGACCAATCAGACTGACACTTCTTCACAGTGTACAAAATGATTATTCCACAACAGATTTCTCTACTTGTTCTCCTCTGCCCTATAGCAGGTGCTCTGAAATTACTGTGCACAGTACTTCTTGGTATCTGTCCTCCAGGTGCATTTTGCACACTATATGATAGGACGTAGAAGAATTAGCAGAGTTCAACTCAGATACGATTTGTAGCACATCAAGTCAAGAGTCAAATTGTAGGTCTGGGAGCCACATGTGACCACGAAACAATTTTTATTGACCCAACCAGGGTTTAGTAACATCCATCAAGTGGTATACTGACAGCTCCTTGATATTTCCTGGCTGCAGTGAGAATTCTGCTGACATCTTTAGACATTCTCCTCATCTGTCTCTATGTTTGCTGTCCTTTCTCCACCATCAAAACTGATTTACAATCAGGTCATCTGACTCAAAGGCACTGGTCTTTTAAAAAATGTGTTAGAAAAAGGGGACTCCAGGCTACCATTCCTCTTTTTCTTATACTGTCAGGCATGATGGCACAAAAGATGTGAATTTCTCTGATAAAAGTACATCTTCCCTTGGTTATCTAAGATTTAAATATTCTTTCAAAAGAAGATGTAGATGAACAGGGCAAACATTTATATTTCAAAACTTTTCAAGGGGACTATTTCAGAATTCAAAATCCACTTAGATTTAAGTGAACCTTTGTTGAATTTTAAGAAATCAGTAATAGGTCTTATGCAAATTTGCTCTCTTCTTCCTCACTCTTTGCCAAAGAAACTTTCAAAATGACCAGTAGATATAGAAGGACAATACCTAGCAAAGAATAGAATACATTTATTAACTTTTTATATTGTTGTTTTACTTCCATGTGTATAATCTTCCTAATCTAATACATGTCTGAGTTCATGTATTTCTGCTTAGCTGCATGGATTAATAAATCCTTCATGAATTTGGACTCACGCTTCATGGATTCATTTAACAATTATTATTTTACTTGCTGAATGGTAGTGAATTTTTGTTTGAACTAACTATAGAAGCTTGGCAAATATTTGCTGACCTTCTATGTAGTTGGTATTATAATAGATCTATAGCTTATGCAGAAAAATGGAGTTAAGAAAATACAATGCTGATAATTTAGTGGGAATTCTATACAGGAACCTGACTCAGGAGAATAGATTGACTGCTACGGACTTATGAAATGTCAGACAACATCTTAACTCCAACATTACTTACTGCAAATTCAGGACAACACTCTGGTCACTCCTTGCAACCAAATATGTTTGAAAATACATACCATCACCTGTTTATTTTTCTTTCCAGAAAATTAAACACGTTTAAATTTTGTAGCTGTTAAAAGATAATATATGTACTATGACTCTTTAAAAAATGGATAATTTGGGGTTTATTTTTCATTACATTTTATAAAAAGATTGATCTTGAATTGTATATAAGACCTTCTAAGGTCATAATATTAAATATAAATTTAAACTATAAAATACCTCAAAGAAATAGCATTGAGACCATATTTTATTTATATATTTTTATTTAAATTTTTTCATTCAGTATATTTTGATCATATTCTTTCCCCTCCCACAAATCCTCCAGGATTCTCCCACTCCCTACCCACCCACATTCATGCTTCTGTCTTTTTCTAACAAAAATTCAAATCAAAACAAACAAAAAAACAATTAAGCCAAAAAATGCACACAAAAATGTAGTATTCTATTTAAAATAAAGATAAATATGAAAGAACTGATTTGCTAAAACACAGTTCATGAGGACTTTAAGCAAATTTATTCTTTAATACTTATTGAAATTTATGGTTTGGAGAAACTTTATAACTGAGCTAATATCTTTTGTCCTTTCCATTTTTTAAAGCAATCCCGTAACTACTGTCAAATGTAATTGATAAACCAACAAACACAACAGAATATAGCATTCAAAAGTTGAACCATCTAAGTGCAATCAGTAGATTTTGACAATACTACAGGAATGTGAACAGGATTTAAGCAAACACTCTACCAATAAGTTACAACTCCCAAAAAATAGTTTCATATACTCTTCATATTTTAGAATACTAGCTATAAATATCCCTTCTGCAGTAAACCACCTGTTTTTTGCCTTTTGCTGAAGGAACAAAACATCTCTATATTATAAACAAAACATAAGTGACCATGGGCAAAAAATGGATTTTTCAAAGTAACTATATTACTGAAAAGATATATTACATATATGGTGTATTATGATAAACAATGTATCCTCAACATATTCACTTAGATCTTAAAATAACCCTTTGAGGTAATTATATCTATTTTTTCTTCTTACAATCAAGGGTTAGGTAAGAATGTTGCACACCTTTCCCAAGGCCAAGATGTAAGTGGTTCACATTGCCATATGTGTTTTCATCAAGATAAATGAGCATGTGTTAGCTTCCTTTCTGTAAAGGAAAGATGGTCTTAAATAAAGATTTAAGCAAAGATGGTCTTAAGCTTAAGCCACATGAGCTCTTCAAAGACTTGAACTCTCTGCAAATGATCACAAGATGGCAGTGTATTAAACTTTGAGGGAGAACGTTATATATCTGCAGTATGTTGGCAATTGTCTGAGATGTACACTTGACAACTGGTAGATATTTCAACAAAGGGAAACTGTACAAATTGTTACAACTACATTAGGAACAAAGTTCCATGCTACATTTTTGGTTACCTACTTTTTCTTTATTTCCTGTTTTCATGACAAAAGGTTTCACTACGTAGGGTAGGTTGGTCTAGAAGTAATGATCCTTCTTCCTCAGCCCTGAGTACTGGGTTTTTAAACTTCTGTGATTGTGCCTAGTTTGTTTTTTTTTCTCTATGATCTACAAGGAAAAAACTATGTTACTTGAAGATATAAGCATATATCAATTTTTGTATTTTCTATATGAAATGTAAGTACTTTTATGCAAATATAATTCTAGGACCTAAAATTTGTATGAATTTCTTATGTGAAAACATTTGTCAGGTCACTACTATTTTTGAGCATGTATGCTGTGCTTCCAGGAGTCATGATAGAATTCATCTAGTGGTAGAAATAATGTTAGAAAATTGCAAGATTTTTATGCAGACCTTAAAACTGAATACTTCTTGACTGTAACTTTAAAATCATTATTGTATAAATGACTGGTACTTCTTCTATTCATGTGATCTTTTAATTTCAAAATTATTGCTTTCAACTCCTTATCATTTTTGACTTATGAATATCTTTCTTTAACACAAATCATTAAGAGGACTTTTGTTAAAGAGTAATAATATTATAGACCTGATATTTCATATAGATAAAGAAGGAGCCATGGTGGAATTTAGAATATCATATGCCTTGGATGTAACTTTTAATTAGCTTTTGTCTTCACACAGTGGATTATGGATTTCCTAATAATATTCAAATGATAACAAGGAAGACCTTTCTGAGAAGGGCATACACAGATATATTCTTAGACTAATCAAAGACTTGAGGTCAAAATGATTTGTTTCATCTCTGCAATTCAGAATTTCTATCTTGCTTTTGTAATTTCCATGTGAGTATCTCTTTCACAGACACACCTCCAGTCATTGTTCACCATATTCATCATTTACTTGGCCTACAAAAGACTCTAAGTAGCACTATGAAGATTTAAAGATAATTCTGAATTTAAACTCCTCCTGTAAGCATGGGGAAAATGAAATATAAATGTGCTTTTGATATCTGCAGAACATTTTATTTTACTTCTTTTGGTGTGCTAAAATATCTACCTGTAAAAAAATAGGTCTCAATTTCTATTAACAGGTAACAGAAACAAAAATGTAGTAGAAGTAAATATTCAAATCAATGGAGAAAAGATCATTGTTTTTTTGTCAAATGCACATTTATGAAATAAATATTGTTTTTGTGTTTGAGTTTTAAACTCAAACATTATCTCCAAATGCTCTTTCATTGCCTTCTGTAATACTGCCAATTTTCTGGGAACAAGTTCATCTAATGAATTCTATTTGTTTCATATTTTATTCTCTTCAATTTATCTTTTGCATGAAATATTTTTCTCACTTAATTTTATTTATATAGCATGCTTGTTAACATACATATTTTCATATTTATCTATTTTCCCCTTCCTCTGTGTCTTTTAAAGTTTGGTGTATGCTGCCCAGAGGAGACTAAAGGGAACTTTGAACTATGTACGTTCATTATCTTAGTACATATTGCTTGGCATATATATAAAATGATGAACCATCTAAAATTTAATGACACAGTCTTTGGGATATTCATCTTATCATGAAAAATAGATTTTTTTTTGTAATTCTGTAAGGGGTAGGAAATTTTAGCTTAAAAATGTGTCACCATCTACAAATTCTTTTTTTAAATTTATTAATATATTTATTTTAAATCCAGACCTCAGTTTCCCCTCCTTCCTCTCCTCCCATTCCCATCCCCACTTCCTCTCTACCCCCCACCCCATTCTACTCTTCCTCTGTTTCTGTTCAGAAAGGGGCAGGCCTCCCATGGGTATCAAAAAAGTATGATAAATCAAGTTAAAGTAAGACTAACCATTCCCCTTGTATTAAGGCTTGGCAAGGCAATCCAATATGAGGAATAGGTTCCCAAGAGCCAGCCAAAGCATTAGGGAAAGCCCTGTTTCTCTTTCTCAGGAGTTCCACAAGTAGCCCAAGCTAAACAACTGTCACATATATGTAGAGGGCCTAGGTCAGTTCCATGCAGGCTCCCTCGTTTTTGGTTCAAACTCTGTGAGTTCCTATGAGTCATGTTGGTTATTTCTGTGGGTTTTCTTGTAATGTTCTTGAATCTGTGGATCATGGATCCTACAATACAACATCATGAATAGAACACTAGTAGCACAGACACTAACTAGATCAACAATTAATAAATGGGACCTCCTGAAACTGAAAGCAAAGGACACTGTCAATAGGGCAAACCAGCAGCATACAGAATGGGAAAAGATCTTCACCAACCCTACATCCAACAGAGGGCTGATCTTCAAAATATTTAAAGAATTCAAGAAACCAGACATCAAAACACCAAATAATCCAATTAAAAATGGGGTACAGACCTAAACAGAAATTTTTCAGCAAAGGAATCTCAAATGCAGAGAAGCATTTAAAGAAATATTCAACATCTTTAGCCATCAGGGAACTGCAAATCAAAATGACTCTGAGAATCCCATCTTATACCTGTCAGGATGGCTAAGATCAAAAAAGCAAATGACAGTTTATGCAGGAGAGGATGTGGGGCAAGGATAACACTTCTCCATTGCTGCTGGGAGTGCAAACTTGTACAGCCACTTTGGAAATCAATATGACAGTTTCTCAGAGAATTGGGAATCAATCTACCTCAAGACCAAGCTATAACACTCTTGGGCATATACTGAGAGGATGTTCAACATGCTACACTGGCCACCTACCAATTCTAATTGTGAAATGTGGTAACTCACAAAATCACTAAACTGTGATTTCTCCTGGTGGTTCAAAATTTAAGATGACTCTGCTATTTGCTGATTTTCATGCTTATGATCTAGTGCTTAGGAGAATCACAATCAGATATACTGGTTGTCTTTCTCATATGGCTTTTATGAACAAAGGGTGTAGACACTTTCTTTAGAGGAAACAGAGAAATATAGTTCCCTTTTGTATTATTAAGTCCAAAAGAAAGGGATCAGGAAAAGCAGAACCCTTTCTCTCTCTCTCTCTCTCTCTCTCTCTCTCTCTCTCTCTCTCTCTCTCTCTCTCTTTTGTGTGTGTGCACGTGTGTGTGTGCACATGTGTATGTATGCGTGTGTGTGTGTGTGTGTGTGTGTGTGTGTATGTGTGTGTGTAATGTCTGGCTGTGGGTCTCTCTCTCTCTCTCTCTCTCTCTCTCTCTCATTTGTGTGTGTGCACGTGTGTGTGTGCACATGTGTATGTATGCGTGTGTGTGTGTGTGTGTGTGTGTGTGTGTGTATGTGTGTGTGTAATGTCTGGCTGTGGGTCTCTGTATTTTTTCATATCTACTACAGGAGGAAGCTTATCTGATTATGGCTGAACAAGGTATTGATCTATGAGTATAGCAGAATATCATTATTAATCATTTTATCACTATTTTTCCTTTGATGCCTCCCAACATCTTTATTTTTTTATTTTTTTAATTTTATAATTTAATTTAATTTTACATATCAGCCACGGATTCCCCTGTACTCCCTCCTCCCCCCTTCCCCGCCCTCCCCCCAACCCGCCCCATTCCCATCTCCTCCAGGGCAAGGACTCCCCTGGGGATTCAGCTCAGCCTGGTAGATTCAGTCCAGGCAGATCCAGTCCCCTGCTCCCTTCACCCAGACTGAGCAAAGTGTCCCAGCATAGGCCCCAGGTTCCAAACAGCCAGTTCATGCACTAAAGACAGGTCACAGTCCCACTGCCTGGGGCCCTCCCAAACACTTCAAGCTAATCAACTGTCTCACTTATCCAGAGGGCCTGATCCAGTTGGAGGCTCCTCAGCTATTGGGTCATAGCTTATGTGTTTCTACTAGTTTGACTATTTGTCCCTGTGCTTTATTCAACCTTGGTCTCAACAATTCTCGCTCATATAAACCCTCCTCTTTCCTGCCAATTGGATTCCTGGAGCTCCACCTGGGGCCTGGCCTTGGATCTCTGCATTTGCTTCCATCAGTCATTGGATGAAAGTTCTACCATGACAGTTAGGGTGTTTGGCCATCCGATCACCAGAGTAGGTCAGTTTGGGCTTTCTCTCGACCATTGCCAGTAGTCTATTGTGGAGGTATCTTTGTGGATTTCTGGGTACCTCTCTAGCACTTTGCTTCTTCCTATTCCCATGGGGTCTTCATTTATCATGGTCTCTCTTTTCTTGTTCTCCCTCTCTGTTCTTGATCCAGCTGGGATCTCCTGCTCTTCTAAGCTCTCTTTCCCTCGACCCTTGCCCTTCATTACCCCCCACACACATACATCCAGTTTGCTCATGTAGATCTCATCCATTTCTCTGTCATTGGGCAATCCCTGTGTCTTTCTTGGGGTCCTCTTTTCTAGGTAGCCTCCCTGGAGTTGTGAGTAGCAGTCTAGTCATCCTTTGTTTTATATCTAGTATCCACCTATGAGTGAGTACATACCATGTTTGTCTTTCTGAGTCTGGGTTACCTCACTCAGGATGATTTTTTCTAGATCCAACCATTTGCCTGCAAACCTCATGATGTCATTGTTTTTCTCTGCTGAGTAGTACTCCATTGTGTATATGTACCACATTTTATTTACCCATTCTTCAGTTGAAGGGCATCTAGGTTGTTTCCAGGTTCTGGCTATTACAAATAATGCTGCTATGAACATAGCTGAGCATGTGCCCTTGTGGTATGATTGAGCATTCCTTGGGTATATGCCCATGACTGGTATAGCTGGGTCTTGAGGGAGATTGATTCCCAGTTTTCTAAGAAATCACCATATTGATTTCCAAAGTGGCTGTACAAGCTTGCATTCCCACCAACAGTGGAGGAGAGTTCCCTTTGTGCCACATCCTCTCTAGCATAAGCTGTCTTCAGTGTTTTTGTCTTAGCCATTCTGATGGGTGATAGTATCTCATAGTCATTTTGATTTGCATTTCCCTGATGATTAAGGATGTTGAACAATTCCTTAAATGTCTTTCAGCCATTTGAGCTTCCTCTGTTGAGAATTCTGTTTAGCTCTATAGCCCATTTCTTAATTGGACTGTTGGGCATTTTGATGTCTAATTTCTTGAGTTCTTTATATATTCTGGATATCAGCCCTCTATTAGATGTGGGGTTGGTGAAGATCTTTTGCCATTCTGTAAGCTGTTGCTTTGTCTTGTTGACTGTGTCCTTTGCTCTACAAAAGCTTCTCAGTTTCAAGAGGTCCCATTGATTGATTGTTTCTCTCAGTGTCTGTGCTATTGGTGTTATATTTAGAAAGTGATCTCCTGTTTTGTTTTGTTTTGTTTTTTTCAAAAGATCAGTAGTATTCGTTTTACCCTAGATCTCTGGGCTAGCTAGTCTCTGGCTCTTGGTTACCCAAACAGTGTCAGGTCTGAATTCTATCTTGTGGAGTGGGCCTTAAATCAAATCAGACATTGGTGCCACCATTGCCCTCAGGGAACCCCTGGAAGAGGAGGCTGAAAGAGTTTAAAAGCCCAAGGAGATAGAGGACATCATAACAAGGCCCTCTAAATCAACTGAGCAAAGCTCGTATGGACGAACAGAGACTGAAGCAGCAAACACAGGCCTGCATGGGTCTGTACCAGGTTCTCTGCATATACAGGATAGAGTTCAGTTTGCTGTTTTTATGGGATTCCTAAGTGTGTGAACAAGTGAGTCTTTGGATTCTTGTGCTGTCTCTTGTTTTTTTTTTGTCTTTTTTTTCCATTTGTTGGCTTGTCATGTTAACTTCAATGTGATGGGTTTTGTTTTATCTTGTTATATTTTATTCTGTTATGTTCCATAGTTATCTCTTAGAAGCCTGTTCTTTTTCTTTCTTTAAAGATCTTTCTTTCTTTCTTTCTTTCTTTCTTTCTTTCTTTCTTTCTTTCTTCCTTCCTTCCTTCCTTCCTTCCTTCCTTCCTTCCTTCCTTCCTTTCTTTCTTTCTTTCTTTCTTTCTTTCTTTCTTTTTCTTTCTCTCTTTCTTTCCTTCTTTCTTCCCTTATATCTATCTTTCTTTCTTTCTACCTATCTTTCTTTCTATCTGTCTTTCTAGCTTTCTATCTATCATCTATCTATCTATCTATCTATCTATCTATCTATCTATCTATCTGTCTGTCTGTCTATCTATCTATCTATCTATCTATCTATCTATCTATCTATCTATTATGTACACTGGGATTTTGCCAGGATGTATGTCTATGTGAGGATGCCAGATCCCCCTAGAACTGGAGTTACAGCCAGTTGTGAACTGCCATGTGGATGCTAAAAATTGAACACAGGTCCTTTGGAAGAGTGTCCAGGGCTCTTAACCACTGAGTTATCTTAACTGCTGAGCCGTCACTCCAGCCCCATTGTCTGTTCTTTTCTAATGAGAGACAGAAAGGGAGCAGATCCAGAGGGGAAGGGAAGTGGGGAAGAACTAGGAGTAGAGGGAGAAACTGTTATCAGGATATATTGTGTTATAAAAATAACCTAATTTCAATAAAGTGGAAAAAACACAAAACAAACAAAGACCAAAATCAAAACAAAACAAAACAAGAAAATAAATTTTTTCCCTCAAACAATATATCCTGATTAGATATTTTTCCCCTCCCTCTGCTCCTTCCAGTTCCTCCTCACCTTGCCTTTCATCTGGATCCACTCCCTCTCTGTCATTAGAAAACAAATGGGCTTCTAAGGGGTAATAATAAAATACAATAAAATAATAAGATAAAACAAAAATGAACACATTGGAATAGGACCAAACAGACAAACATAAAGAATAAAGCACGAGAGAAGGCACAAGAAACAGAGACCCACTCATTCGCACACTCAGGAATCCCATAAAAACACTGAACTGGAAGCCACAATACATACACAGAGGACTTGGTGCAGACCCTCGCAGGCTCTGTGGATGTTTTCTCAATCTCTGTGAATTCAAATGTGCTTCAAGACTCAGAGAGAATTAACAAACACAACTCCTCTCCTTCGTAAACCACAAGCCTCTAGACTCAGCTGCTTCCTGTCAGGAGAAAAATAGAGCGAGAAACTGTGAAAGCTTAAGAGGAAATTAGTACAATAATGAGCAAGGGAAAACTCAGAGATAGCTCTTCATGTGTCACGGATATGGACAGCATAAAAGGAGATTACATTAATTTATTCACGTCCTGTTAGTGATTTGGCCTTTGTAGAATAAATGAGCAGAGCCATAAAGTATCTATGTTTATAGTCACGGAGAGTGGCTTATTAAGTGTTTGTCTGAGTAAGGCTTGCACAGTAATGAACCCACAGTCCATTTCTACTATTAGCATCCTCAGCACAAGTTAAATTAGAACTAACAAAAAAGCTTCTATATATTTCTACCTTAATTCTTTATATCAAAACCATTTCAGACAAAGTATGACTGATGATAATGTGTATAAAGTTTAAATATTTTTAGTTTGACAAAATTTAACCTCTTTTAAGGATAATTTCTAAGTGCAACTCTTTTCAATATAATATGAAAATATTCTACTAAGGACATTTTTTGCTATTGCCTAATTTAAAAGCATTGTTTCCTCAATGTGGGTTAAGTATTATGCAATCCTCTGTAAATACAAGCATCCACTTTTTAATTAAAGTGTTTAATTTAATTAAAAGACTCTCAGCAAACATACACTTAAGCTCTAGTTACAACCTGATATTTTCTGTCTTGCATTTTACATTAATGGGTCAAAAGGAATTTTTGTGTCGTATGGTGTATATGTATATGGTGGGAAGGTGTCCATGAAGGTGCATGCATCTGTGCAGGCACACATGTGCATGTGCAAAGGCTCAGGTATCCAGGATAGAAGTCAACATCAGATAACACTCCTTAAGTACCACCACCTTGGTATCTGAGACAGAATCTCTCACTGGGGCCTGAAACTCATACATTTGCCTAGGCTGGATGGCCAGTGCACTCAAGAGATATTGCTGCCTCTTTGAATAGCAATGAGATTGTAAGCATGAGGAAAACCCAAGTCATAATTGGCATTCCTTAGCAAATTCCAAGACAAATAAGTCACAGAATAAGATCTGGAAGGAACCAGATAAATCATGAAGTCTGATGCATAACACATTTATTTCACAGGGTTGATTTTAAAGATTTTTACATTATTTATCTTTCAGATGCCTTAAAATCTTAGAATAATACCAACTGTACTGTGATTCATTTTCTACATACGTCATTCTCAATCACTGTCCTGACAAAGACACACTAATGTCTAGGCCTAATAAATTTAAACTTGTTATCTTTTTTCATTGCACATAGGTAGAACTTTAGAATACAGTAACAAACATACTCATTTTTCTTACTAATTCAAGAACATATACTAGAATGTTTTACATTTTCTTTTAGAAAATTCTTTTCCTAGGCTACTGAAATTTTTATCTAAAAAGCTTTCCTCCTTTGTAAATGCCTTTTTCCCCCTGTGAAATATTACTTACTTAGCTTTAAAAACACTAATTAATGTAGGTATTTGAGAGCAAGAGAAATACTGACAGAACATTTTAACCTGAGATGTTCTCAGGTTTTCAGATGAGTTTGTTCCTCGGAGAATTGGAGAATAGATTTGTCTTAAAGTATTGGTTTGTTCTAAAACATGAAAGATCACAATGAATTATGAAGCCTGGGTACTGTTAAATTTTTACAAGATACAAAGGAAGGAAATTAAGTTGCTTTAGCTTATAATATCTAAATCAAAAGAGCAACTAGGAAATAGGTGACACTTTTGACATTTACTCAGTTTGATGAGCTCAGTGTTGGATGATAGATTCTTTAAAAACTGGGGAAAGGGCCTTCTGTAAACTTGACTGCTAAATTTTTATTCAGAAATGAATTTTTTTTCTTTTTAAAATAGTGCATTTAAATGCAATGGCACATAGAATAATGCAATAGCTTCAAAACTTAGGAGATCCGCATGACTTACTCATATCTTCACTGTCAGCACAGATAACAAAGACAGTGTCACCAGAATAACTTCCTTTCTTTGCACTGACTCTTATGTTCAGTTGCTTTCCAAAGTTTCTTGGTGTAAAATAGAACACCTTACACTGGAATAATCGACTTCTGTTTCATTTTGAGGTATTTTGTAGCATTTTGATTAAATATGTAAACAGTATTGATCCCATTTTAATCAAATTTCATTTGCTAACTCTTTGGAGTTCCAAAGATTACTCTTGGAAGTTAAAAACAAACCAAAATCAATACAGTATGTCTTTTACACTTAAAAATAATCATTTCATCCCTTTTTTTATTTTTGAGAATTTTATAGATCTATACAATGAAATATAATATTACCCACCAATTTCCCCAATCCTCCCCAGATCTGTCTTCCACAAGTAACCTCCCAACTTCATGTCTTTTTAAACTCCATTTAGTGCCTCCACATGTGCATGGCTGTGAGGCCGTCTCCTGGAGCCTGGGTAACTGACCCATGTCCCACAACCCCTAAGACAATGATTCCCCATCTCCCAGCCACTGTCCTCTGCTGTTAGCTCCTCATAGATGCACTTGGAAACCATTATATTTAACTTTTTAAAGGAAAGATGTGGGAAATAATTTGGTGGGCCAAGCATGTTTCTTATTTAATATTTAGCTATTAATTAATTAGCTAATAAATACTACTGTAATAGCTTCCAGTAAGAGACATTAGCTTTTGGAGAGATTGCTTTGATAAAATACTAGATGCACTAAACGTACTATTTTCTATAGTTCTTGTGTTTGGAAATGTTTCTAGATTAACTGGATATACAGGAAGCATCCACAGCCATCCTACAGAATCCATGGAGGATTGGTTCCAGGACTCTTGAATTTACTCAAATCCAAGAAAAGTTGAGTCCCTTACATAAAGGACATATGACTTTCATATAAATTTAAACTTCCTCCTGTATCTCTAGATTACTTACTTAATATAATTGAAGTGCTACATCAGCATTTGTGAAACTTTGGTTTTCAGGAAATAATGAGAGGAGGCCTGTATATGATCAGTATAATTGTTTTTTGTTTTAGTTTTTTTTTTTTTTTTGAAAGCCCCTCCCTACTACCCAGACTGAGACAGTATCCCCGTCATGGGAACCTTATTGAAGTAAGTCAGATACTGAGTCTACTGCAGAAAAGAACTGCAAGATAAGCCAGAAAAAAAGGAATGTTGCCGGGCGGTGGTGGCGCACGCCTTTAATCCCAGCACTCGGGAGGCAGAGCCAGGCAGATCTCTGTGAGTTCGAGGCCAGCCTGGACTACCAAGTGAGTTCCAGGAAAGGCGCAAAGCTACACAGAGAAACCCTGTCTCGAAAAAACCAAAAAAAAAAAAAAAAAAAAAGGAATGTTAATGAGTTTATTATGTAGAGATAAGGATAGTACATACCTCATATCTAGGCAAGGATGTTTGAAGAGAGAAAGATTTAAAATATTACATACCCAAAACATGGGTGTCAGCTTCTAAGGGGTCTGCTTAGATGGCTTAAGAATAAAAACACACACACACACACACACACACACAGAAATTTATAAGTTTATAAGTTACAGTGATCAAAGGATTTAATGTACAATCTTTAAAGATTAAAAACAATTAAAAACTAAAAAAATAAAATTGATTAAATATTTTTTACTATGAAAGAATTTTTATGTAAATGAAATTGTTTTTCATTTACATAGGTTTTTTCGTTTTAAGGATGATAGTAGAGTGCTAATACAGTAAACTGGAGGACATGGACATTCTGAATCCTGGCAAAATAGTTTGTTGCTTTGAACAGCTTTGTTTAGGAAAGGGAGCTCACTATTTTTGTAGGAATCCTTGCTTTTAACAATTAATTGGGTTAAAGGCTTGTATGACAAAAACTTCAAGTCTTTGAAGAAGGAAACTGAAGAAGAATTCAGAAGATGGAAAGGTCTCCCATGCTCATGGATCAGAAGCATTAACAGTAAAAAATCATTATCCTACCAAAAGCAGTCTACAGATTCATGCAATCCCCACCAAAATTCTAACACATTTCTTTATAGATCTGTAAAGAACAAAACTCAATTTCATATAGAAAACAAAAAACCCAGAATAGCTAAAACAATCCTGTACAATAAAAGAACCTCCAGAGGTACAACCATCCCTAATTTCAAGCTCAGCTACAGAGTTATAGTAATAAAATCCACATGCTATTGACATAAAACAGACAGGTTGATCAATGGAATCAGACTGAAGACCCAAACATAAATCCACATACCTATGGACCCTGATTTTTGCTAAAGAAGACAGAAATACACAAAGGAAAAAAAGAAAGAATCTTCAATAAATGGTGCTAGTCTAACTGGATGTCATCAAATAAAAGAATGCAAATTGATCCATATCTATCGCCCTGTACAAAACTCAAGTCCAAGTGGATCAAAGACCTTAGCATAAAACCAGATACATTGAATGTAATAGAAGAGAAAGTGGGGAATAGCCTTGAACTCAATGACATAGGAGACAACTTCCTGAACAAAGCACTGATTGCATAGGCACTAAGAACAACATTTAATAAATGGGACCTCATGAAACTGAGAAGCTTCTATAAGGCAAAGGACACCATCACTAGGACAAAACAGCAGCCTACAGAATGGGAAAAGATTTTCACCAACTCCACATCTGACAAAGGGCAAATATCCAAAATATATAAGGAACTCAAGAAACTAGACATCAACAAGCTAAATAATTCAATTAAAAATTAGGATGAAGATCTAAACAGAGAATTCTTAACAGAGGACTCTCAGATGGCTGAGAAACACTTAAAGAAATGTTCAACATCCTTAGCCATCAGGTAAATGAAAATCAAGACTACTTTGAAATTCCATCTCATACTTGTCAGAATGACTAAGATCAAAAACACAAGTGACAATATGGTGGTTTTTCAGAAAATTGGGAATCGATCTATCTCAAGACCAAGTTATACCACTCTTGGGCACATACCCAAAGGATGCTCCATCCTACCACAAGGACACTTGCTCAATCATGTTCATTGCATCCCTATTCAAAATAGTCAGAAACTGAAAACAACCTAGATGTCCCTCAACTGAAGAATGGATAAACAAAACATGGTGCATTTCCACAATGGAGTATTATTCAGATGTTAAAAAAATGACATCATGAAATTTGCAGGTAAGTGGATGGAACTAGAAAAGATTATCCTGAGTGAAGTAACCCAGACCCAGAAAGACAAATATGGTATGCACTCACTTATAAATAGACATTAACCATTAAGTAAAGGATAATCAAGCTGCAATCCACAGACCCAAAGAGGCTAAGTAACAAGGAGGGCTCAAAGTGGGAATGCATGGATCTCCCTGGTAAGGAGAAATAGAATCAATTCAGAGGGTGGATGCTGATGGGAACAGGAGAGATCAGGTTTGGGAGCTGGGAGTGGAGGAGGAGGGATGGAGGGAAAGAGTACTGGGAGAGATCACTGGAATTGGGAGAGGGGTGAATGGGAAGTAATATAAAATCCTAGTGCAGTGGAAGCTCCCTGGATTCTATTAGAATGACCCTATCAAAGTTTCTTCGTAATAGGGGATATGGAGCCTGTATTGGCCATTTTCTACAACCAGGCAAGGCTCCTAGCCTTGGGACTTGAGCATCAACCCAGCCACAAAATCTCAATCTAAAAATCTGTCTGACTGCAAAATGCTGGGGGTAATGGTGGTGCAGAACATTGGTGCACAATCAATCTGGTCCAACTTGATGCCCATGTCACAAGATGGAGCTCATACCTGACATGGCCTGGATTGCAAGGAACCAGAGGAAGGTCAGCCCAGAGACCCAGGATAGAACCAAACACAACTGGGGTAAAGAGTCAATGAAATGATTCCTAATGATATTCTATTATACTCATAAATCAATGCCTAGCCCAATTATCATCATAGGGTGTAGCACAAATTGTTAGACTGTCTTATTAATAAAAACAAACCCGGTACCAGTTATTGGAGTGAATGCTGGAAGATCAGAGTAGCAGAATCAGCCACATCCAACCTCACCTCGCCAATTCCCAGCTGATCTTGTTTTCTCAAACTGGAAGCCTCTGTGTCCTCATCCGAATGGATCTCAGCTGAATTGCTGCTCAAAAGCCTAAAAACTTAACAAAGGCTCTAGTTCCTGGTCCTCATACCTTATATACCTTTCTGCTTCCTGCCATTACTTCCTGGCATTAAAGGCATGTGTCACCATGCCTGGCTGTTTCCAGTGTGGCTTTGAACTCACAGAGATCCAGATGGATCTCTGCCTCTGGAATGCTAGGACTAAAGGCGTGTGTGCCATCATTTTCTGGCCTCTATGTCTAATCCAGTGTCTGTTCTGTTCTCTGAGCCCAGATAAGTTTATTTGGGTGCACAATATATTGGGGAACACAATATCACCACAATAGGGTTGTCATCCAACAACTTAATGGGAGCAGATGCAGAGACCCTCAGCCAAAATTAGGTGGAACCAGGGGAACTCTGCCACAGAGGAAGGGAAGAAGGATTATAGGAGTCAGAGTGGTTGAGGGCACCCCAAGAACAGAGCCCACAGAATCAAATAAACAAGGCTCATAGGGGCTCACAGACTGATGTGACACACACAGACCCTGTATGGGTCTGAGCTAGGTCCCCTGCATATACCTTGTGACTGTATAGCTTGGTGTTCTTGTAGGACTCCCAACAGTGAGAGTGGGGGCTGTCTCTGACTCTTTTGCCTGTGTTTAGAACCCTTTTCCTCCTACCGGGTAGCCTTGTCCATCCTTGATATGAGGGTTTGTGCCTAGTCTTATTGTAATGTGTTAGGCCATCTTTGGTTGATATCCCTGGGAAGCCTGCCCTTTTCTTTTTTTAGGGAAATGGAGGAGTGGATCTGGGGGACTGAGGGAGAGCAGAGGTTGGGACAGGGACTAAGAGAAGCACAGAGAAAGGAAACAGTGTTGCTGAAGAGCTTCTCTCCAGGTCCCACCAAGTCCCACAGTCCCACAACCCACGTATAAAATAATCACTCAAACGCTTATATTACTTATAACCTGTATGGCCGTGGCAGGCTTCTTGCTTACTGTTCTTATATCTTAAATTAACCGATTTCTATAAACCCATACCTTGCCACGTGGCTTGTGGCTTACCGGCATCTTTACATGCTGCTTGTCCTGGAGGTGGCTGGCCGAGTCTCCTCTTCCACCTTCCTGTTCCCTCAATTCTCCTCTCTGTTAGTCCCGTCTATACTTCCTGTCTGGCTACCGGCCAGTCAGTGCTTTATTTATTAACATATTGTCATACAGAACATCCCGCAGCAAAACTGTGGTCAGGATGTAATGTATGAGAGAAAAATTAAAATATATATATATATATATATATATATATATATATAAAGTAAAAGTTATGTTGAGTGTTATCTACTCTCACTCAGCAGCAAATGCAAACCAGCTCCTGGGGAGGGGACAGTGAGTGATTCTTTCCCTTCTCATCTTCTGTCTTTGTATTCCACTTCAAAAGATATACATAATAATAAACCATTGAAAATCATAATTCTATTCAGTCACTTTCAAGTATGTATCATCAATCATCAATTTCACTGTTCTTATCTTGGCTAAGTAATAAAAGCACAATAAAAACAAGCCCTCACAAATCCCCAGGCATCCCCAGATACAAAAAAGGTACTTCAACCCCATTGTAATTTAAATCTAGCTCCCCATAAAACAGTATCAATGTAAATATTTGTGACTTTGCTCCCCTGGCTTTAGTTTAAGGACAACTGCTAACCAAAAGAAATGCCCTTTGTCCCCAAGGGAATTTTAAGGATTCCATTCTGATTTTTCTGTTGAATGAGTGAACTGATGCCATTCATTGCCATTCTCAAACAACTTTATATTTTCCTCTGATGTTGCCTCAGACTGAATTTCTTGATCTCAGCAAAATTAAGCAGCCTAGGACTAACTGGAAAAGATTGTACTAGATAATCTAAAGAATTCCTTCCTATAAAAGGCTTCTTGGGTGCCATTCAAGATCAATGTGCTTGAATCACTCTTGGACCAAATAAATGAAGCACAAAAATGTCATTGTGATTATTGGTTTCTAGTACCGTGCCTTGTAATGGTTAATTATTACAAATAATCCAAAATATCTCTAACTTTTCCACTATTATATTTGAGGCTTTATAAAATTAAAATCAATTAATTTAATGGTACCTTAGTCTCACTGACTTTTATTAGTTCTCTTTTTAAGAACAAACACCTTCATTCAGTTATCTTAATTTTCATGTATTATTTGAATAATTAGTGTAAGAACCTGTTCTCCTTTTAACCAGGATATAACTGGGCAAATTAATTGTAGAGCCAAAGTCATATCCAGAAAGCTACATTTAAAAGTGATTCTCATTCAAAATTCATGGCAAATTCATAGTAATAAAAAGGGATTGGTTTCATATGAGGAACCAATTATAAAATCTCTTTCAAGAAAAGATATTTTGTATCTGGTTTATACAATTCTAGTCTCATAAACGGCAACGAGAGATGTTTCTTAGCCATCCAAGAACAGCAGAGAATTTTGTGAGCCTGAAGAAGAAAGAAATTCCTTAAATTTGTAGATATTGTAGGTGAAGACTACTGAGAAGTACCGATTCGACTCTGTGACCTTAAAAAAGAAGAGGGGATGGCAGAGGATGCTAGAAAGACACCAAGACTCTGAGGGAGAACTCCAGGTAGCACTGGGTCCTCTGGCCTTTTTGGGTAGTTACAGAACAACCTGGAGGATATGACTGTGCTGGGCACTCCTGCTGCACGTGAGTAAACAATGAAGCCAAATGGAAAGAGCGAAGTCTTTTTATGATAACGGGGGAAAAAACTGTAGCAAATTATTTGTGGTTACAAGGAAAGAAGGTTTAATCAAGAAACTCTTCTTGAGTCTTGATTAAAGGCCTCAGACTAGATGAAATTGTAAGACAACCTGTAGGTTTCTGTACAGTTGAGAAGCAAATACTTACTGTCTAGTAGAATCTACTAGACAGCAACTGGTTTCACATAAAACCTAGCAATAACTATAGGTCCTGTCTCAATATTTAATACACTCTTTATTTTACTTCTTTGCTATACTGTTTCTTTTCTTTCTTTCTCTTTCCTTCTTTCTTTCTTTCTTTCTTTCTTTCTTTCTTTCTTTCTTTCTTTCCTTTCTTCCTTCCTTCCTTCCTTCTTTCTTTCTTTCTTTCTTTTTTTCTTTCTTTCTTTCTTTCTTTCTTCCTTTGTGGTTTTTCAAGATAGGGTTTCTCTGTGTAGGTTTGAAGCCTGTCCTGGAACTTGCTCTGTAGACCAACCAGGCTATCCTCAAACTCACAGAGATCTGCCTGCCTCTGCTTTCCGAGTGCTGGGATTAAAGGTATGCGCCACCACTGCTCAGCCTGCTATACTGTTTCTTAAAGTACTTTTTCTTCTTATCAAATATATATTAAAATACATATATTCACTGTTTGATAATTTCATTTTGCAGCTATTAATAACACTAAATTAAACATATGTTGTTGAGATATTTCCTATAAGATTTTTTATGATATTACAATATACTAATACTGTAGTAAAATGGCTGAGTTAACCATATGATGATTTTATTAGGATCTATTAAGTAAAACCAGAGTCATCTACTCAAGCACTTCTAAGTTCCCCAATTAGATTATGATCATTCAACTGTTTCAAATACTCTACATTGAAAGTCTTCTTTGTGTGGTAGAAAATCACACTTGGGAACCCTGCTGAATGCCACCTATGAGCACCAAGTATTTCTACCAAATTAATTAGCTATTACTTAGCAATGAATAGGAGTCTGGCATTGTGAGGACTAGAGCTACAGAAATACAAAATGTTTGACCATGAAAACTGATCTAGAGTAAGTAGGTAGGAAGGAGTCCTGGGAGTAGAGAAGGGAGAATAAGCAAGGAGTATCTTAGTTGTGTTTCTATTGCTATGACAAAGCATCATGATCAAGTTAGAGTTAGAGAATAAATCATTTAATGGGGGCTTACAGTTTTTAGAGGGTGAGTCCATGACCATCATGGTAGGAAGGAAGCATGGCTACAGACAGGCAGGCATGTTGTTTGCAGCAGTAGCTGAAAACTTTCATCTGATCCACAAGCATGAAGCAGAAAGATTTAACTGGGAATGGTGGGGGATTTTGAAACCTCAAAATATGCCCCCAGGGACACACCTCCTCCACCATGGCCACACTTCCTAATCCTTCCCAAACTGTCCCACCAAGTGGGGACCAAGCATTCTAAAATATGAGCCTACATGGGCTATTCTCATTCAAACCATCACAAGGAGTTTTCAAGGTTCTGAGGCAAATTATCAGCTATTTTTCATAATCACAATATACATTAGGCATTCTTTAATATGCAATTTTTAAGTATGTTAGTCCTTATTTATGTAAGATAAAAAAGTGTTACAATGTTTGTGACAACAAAGTGTAGAGAATTTCAAGTTGGCAGAGGTGACTTTGAGGAGCTTTGGGGAAGACAGATAGAGAGAGACACCTTGGAAACAAACCAATTAACAACAAAATAGTCGTTTCAAATGAAAACCCTCTTCATTCCGTCATGAATTCGCATGCTTTTCTAATTAAGGCCTGTACAAAACGTTTCTTGTCTCATCCATTCTTTGCAGTGAGATAAAAGAACAAAAGAGAAGGGCAAATGTAGTGATGCATAGATTGCTGGCTGTGCTGTTAATGGGGAAGACAGAGTAAGGATTTGCCATTCATTCCTATCATTTCCCACCATGCACAACTTCAAACACTTCATCAGCAACGCTGTAAGAGTAATCTCATTCTGCATGACGATGCTCTTTGTACTGAAGCAAGAGATCCTGTGGAAGAATTAACCTTGATTCGTTATGTATCTCTAGATGCCATGTATATTCTTCTATAACATTTGGAAACAAGAATATCTTGTGTAGTTTTATGGGGTATCTTGAAAAAAAAAAAAAAAACAGCAAAAGCAGCCTTCAAATACACACCTATAGAAAACCAGGATATAAAGGCATGTAGCTTACCCTCCAAAAAACTTTGAGTTAGGGAGTTGAGTAGCTGTCAGTTGATATGAATGTTTATGAAATACACCCTGTATATCCCAGACTAAATTTATATTCTATGATTTGCTTCAAAACCTCCATAAAGCCATCAATTATAACTAATTTGAATGAATATATTCTTAGAAAAGACTTTTTTCTTAAAGGAACGTTTTAGGGGTTAGAATGATTCTGTGTTTATGTAGCATGTGCTAGACCCTAGGATCAGTCTCTGGGACAAGAATATATAATTATATATTATATTTGTTCTATTCTACTCTTAGTAACACAGTGTAAATCAAATATGATTAGCAGCATTTGCATAGACAGCAGTCTTTGCCCCTTTGCATAAATAGAAAGGTGCAAACAGTACAAGTTGTAATTACAATTCTGAAATGCTTTGATATGGGTAAAGGTCAAATTTTATTTTAATGTACTTTTGAATGCTGGGGTTTAAAGCTATACATGCTAGTCAAGTCCTCCAAAACTGAACTACATTTTCAACCCACATTAAAAATGCAAAGCATACAAACATTTTTCTGAAATTATTTTGGGACAAATGTGCTTTATGTGGAGAATTATTTTCAAATTTCATATTGGTACAATCTAAATTAATGTTTTCAGGATAATTCCCTATAAATTATGAGCAACATTATATTCTTTAGTTCAATAAAACAAGAGTATTGTCTTTTAAAAATGTGTGGAGAATATTTTTGTTCCAATTTTAAAAATATTTTTATCAGATTGTAGGAGGCAACTACTACAATAACAGAAATTTTGCTGACTCTTAATGTAGAAGAATTGTTTACAAATTCAGGCCCATACATTTAAAGAAAACACACTGTCCAAAATTAAGGAACAATGCCCCCTAATAACATTTCTTATTAATATTACGTTTAACATGAAAAGGATAATAGAGAAGTGTGAGCAATCAGTATTTTCTTAAGAATCTGCATCAGGGTCAATGATGTTCCAACACTGATGAGAAATATATAGTTGTTTGTTTCAACATCTAGATTTGATCATCAGAGCACATTTGCTCCTGAAAAGTTGGAATTCAAGGACCTTAAAAGCACCAGGTAAAGTGTCAATGAAAATTGAATAGATAAGTCTAAAAAAAGAAGGGCAGAAATTTTCAAAATTGATTTTGTCTAGAAAAAATGGTTTCGTAGCAACCAAGACAATTCTAATTCATAAGGACAAACAAAACTTCTCAAGAAAGCTTTGCTTCATTTTGACACTTTCCCATGCCCACTCTGGCTCAATGGTGGTCTTAAAGACAGCAGTTGTATCCCAGAGTGGAGCTTCCTCCCTGGCTCTGTGGTGAGTAGAGCTGACTACCAGCTTTGGCTTCCCTGGGGGCTCACTGACAAACCCGTGCAAGAAGCCTATCTGACACTATTGCTTTGCATTTGGAAATTATTTCAGAGCAGAATAGTGGTCATGGAGAGGTGACTGCATTAAAGCAATGAAAGCAAAATGATTCATTTACTGATACCTGAGATGATAACAAAACCAACACCAGTTCAGGCAAAGGGGATATACCAAAACAATGGGAATACTTCGATGAATAGGCACTGGAATGTTTTTGCCTATAAGGAGAATTTACCAAAACACACTTGTGTTCCAGAGCAGGACATATGTTCAATAAAAGAGCTAAGAAAACTCAAAACTTTGACCTGTGGCTGAGACGTTTCCTGAGTGGGGCAGGCAGATGGGTGAAATTCTGAAGTGTTGCACAAAGCTATTCTGCAAATACCAGCAGAAGCCTCCATTCCTTCCCTTTTTGAGGAAGCTCAAATCCAGGATATTTCTGCCAGAATACTAGTTTCCATAAGCTAAAATAGTTATGATCTGAGGTCACACAACGCTTGTAATATCTACAAAAAAGGTTTACAAAAATCATTAAACAAATAAACAACTCCATACAGCAAGCAACCAAAACAAACACTAAGGATGATGAACCTAATTTCCAGGATTATCATAGAATCATTCTGAAGTGCCTAGTTTTCCACAGGAGATTATGAAGCATGCAGAGAAGCAACGAAGCAGTGCACACGAGGATCAAAAGAAAAATGGCCTAAAAGAAGCATAGACATTGGGCTTACTAGGAACTGTCAATCAACTTTTAAAAATGTATTTAAGGAACAGAAGAAATCCAACTGTGGGTTGCATTCAAAGAAACTGTAGGAACAATGGATGCCATTCAGAAAATATCAATACAAAGATATAAACAAGAAAAGAACCAAATGAAGGTTCTGAGGTTAGAAAATGAAACAAGTGAAATGAAAAATTTATTGGCGAGTAAATAGATTTGAGCACCAAATCTTTTGCTTTTCACAAAGGAATCCAGTACCTGGATTGGATTACATCTAATTGAATTGTTGGTCCAGGGGTCCCACGAAAACCCCAAAATATCACAGACCGTTGCCAACACTCTAGGTTGCTCTACACAAACTGAAGGAAAGACCCCATTGCTGAAACAACACCTATGCAACTCATCTAACATGGAGAAGTCAAGCTGGTGCCTACACAGAGCCTTCACCCCTAGTGTTAGCATCTTTGGTACAGGAAGATACTCTGTATGTTACCAGAGGAGAAACATAAACACCAACCCATAAATATCACAAACTCCTTATTTACAGTGGTGTCTTGCCGGCTAGACATGTTAGTGCAACCGCGCCCAATGCCTGTGGGAGTAACCAACCACTATCTGATTTAAGGTAAGGTCCACTCCATAGGATGGAACCCACCACACCTGACACTGCTTGGGTGATCAAGAACTTGAGACTAGATAACCAAAGGACCTAGGATGAAACCAAATACTACTGTTATACTAAAAAAAAAAAAAAAGAAGCAATAAAATGACTACTAATATCATTTTGCTAGTCTCATAGATCAATGTCTTACTCAGCCATTATCAGAGAAGCTTACTCTTGTAGCAGATGGGAACAAATACAGAGACCTGCAGCCAAACATTATGCAGAGAGTGAGAATACTTGGAATACTCAGCTTGAAATACTCAGCCCTAAATGGAATGACTCCATCAACTCCCTTTCCCCAGGGCTCAGGGAACACCCCCAAAAAAGAGGAGGGAGATAGAGTGTAAAATCCAGAGGGGGTAGAGGACACCAGGAGAACAAGACCCTATAAATCAACAGTATCAATGCACATGTGAACTCAAGGAGACTAAGGCAGCATGCTCAAGGTCTGCGTGTGTCTATAACAGATGGAGTCCTAGAGCTGAATGGAGAAATAAATGCATGCCTCCACCCTAACCAAAACACAACCTTCAATTGGCAACCACTTGCAAATGAAAATTTAGGGAAACAAAATACTCACAAGCTGTCTGACAGCAGTACATAGCCAACACAAAATGAAATAAACTGCATCATTGGAGGAGATTCCTTGTCTCATACCATCATGTCATTTTTTAAATTTTACTTTATTCACATTTTTCTCTCTTTTTACCCTGCAAGTCCTTTATGTATATATTATGGCTCCCAGTTTAGTGTTTTTTAAGGGATTTTAAGGGAAAGAGTCGGTCTCTGATTCTACATCTGTTTCATGGACTTTTTCTTGAGCTCTTTTCCTTCCATTTGTTTGTCCTATCCCAATGTATTAAGTTTTGTTTAATCTTAATGTAGTATATTTTATTTTATTATTATCCCTTAGAAGCCTGCCTGTTTTCTAATGAGGGACAGAAAGGGAGTAGATCTGGATTAGAGAGGAGCTGGAGGAAGAACTGGGAGGTGGAGGCAGTAATCAGGATATATTATGTAAGAAAAACTATTTTCAATAAAAGGGGAAAGCAAAATTTTAAAAATTTGGAATACATGGTAACTATTACTAGAGAGAGGGAAAGTAGTAGGGAGGTGTAAGAATGGGAGGTTAGATAATGGGCACCAGCTAAGAAGAGGGAAGCATTGAGTCCTAGTGATGCAAATAGTGGGAACGTTATAGTTCACAACCTATTATTCTTTTATTAATTATAGTGTTGGCTTCAGATACAAACTAATGATGAGGAGACAGAAATGTTAATCGCCCTGATTTGATCAGCACATACTATATAAACATATATTGAAATGTAACCATACCTTTTAAATATGGACCATTATACCAATTGCAATTTTAAGGAGACAGAAATGTTAGTCACCCTGATTTGGTAATGATACATTCTAGGTACCCATGTATTAGCACACTATACTTAACAAATCTGCATGATTGAATGATTTTAAAACAGATCATAACTGGTCCTGTTTCTTAGGTTTTCACTAAAGCTGATAGCTGATTCTAGGCTATTATTACGTCTACAGCAACTGTCATTAAGGTTACCTTCTCATCACTTGGGAAAGTTCTGATTTATTACTCGCTGTTGCCTCTGCATTGCAAAGGAAATAAAGACCTTGCCAGTCATGCCGTTAGTCAGTGGCTCGCAGGAGGTACATTCTGGTAGTTAACTGTGGGAATTGGAGTCAGCCTATCTAGATGTAAAAACACAGAGGATTTTATGTTTCACAGTTTATGACTGTGAAGCATGGATTGTAACTGCCACATATATATTGCATACTGTTTTGATGTATTGAAGTGTCTTATGCAAGACAAGCATAAGCACATGTGCGTTAGCTTGACTGTGTCACAAGCACCCAGGCTAGCACATCTATCAGACATACATTGTGATACAATGAATGGATGGACGCCATCAGTACACGAAGGTAAGCTGAAGGGGGTGCAAAACCATCAAAGAATGGACCAGGTAAATAATCAGTAGTTTTCTTTTTCATTCTTCTTATCATTTACTATGTGGTAAGTGGAGAGAAAATTGAGATATGAAGAACAAGGAAAGAAAGAAATTCAGCAAAACAGCTCACAAAAGGTTACGGTTTTAAACCTGGGTTTATTATCTCAAGTCACCAATGATGGGAGACCTTGAGATTGTGCACACAATGAACTAGACTGCAAACTAGATACATAGGTAGCATTTAGCACAGTGTGATAGTTATCATGAATGTCTTGAGCTAACAAAATGTAATTTCAAACTCGAGGGAAATACATACATGCCCAAGAATGGGCCCTGCATTTAATAGCTGATTTAGTATCTACAGGATGACATGTTATCAGAGATTTACTTTTGTGTTTTAAGTTTTTCGGTCATGGTAGCTAGAGAGATGGCTCAGCAGTTAAGAGTACTCATTGCTCTTTCAGAGGACCCATGTTTAGTTCCAACAACACATGTGGTACTTTACAAACATCTTTATCTCTAGATCCGGGGTTTCCAATGCCCTCTTGTGACCTCTGCAGGCACCAGACATGTACATGGCATACATATACTCTTACAGGCAAAATACATGCACATATATACATAAATATATATATATTTAAAAACTAATTTTTTTACCTTTGGTAATGTTAAAATAGAACTACCCCTAGGAATTAATATACTATACTTTCAGTTTTGCTAATAATTTCTATTTCATATCAGCATGGATACATGTATACATTTTAATGATGCAATTTAAGAAGCACTGAGATTAGAAAAATTAAATTTCTTTTTTTTAATTGGGATCTAAGGAGATGAAAACTTGAGATATCAAGAACAAAATTGAATTTAATTTTAAAACAACAGCACTGAGCTGGAGAGATGGCTCAGTGCATAAAGCCACTTGTTGTCATTTCTGACCTCCTGAATTCAATCCCTGTAACCCAAATATTGCAGGAGAACATAAACTCCTGTGAGTTGTACTCTGATTTCTAATACATGTACCATGGCTCATGCATACACACACATAGTAATACAATTTCTGGGGGGGGAAAAAAAAGGATAGCATTCATTCACAGCATTTTGGGTCCCCTGTACCTAGACATTAGACTATCACATATATTATCTTCAGCATAAGGGGATGTTTATTCGGTATAAGAGTTTTTTCTTCCTTTTTTTTTTGTGGTTTTTCGAGGCAGGGTTTCTTTGTGTAGTCTTGGTGCCTGTCCTGGATCTCGGTCTGTATGTAGTCTTGGTGCCTGTCCTGGATCTCGCTCTGTAGACCAGTCTGACCTCGAACTCACAGAGATCTGCCTGGTTCTGCCGCCTGAGTATCGGGATGCGCCACCACCACCCAGCTGGTATAGTTTTTAAAGTTTTGGTTTTTTTTTTTTTGTATTAGGTAGCCTATGTTAGATGTATTCTTTTACTTGTGGCTTTCCTCTGTCCTTGCAACTTAAGGACCTTGCAAATCATTAGGCAAAAGGTAAAAAAAACAAAGCCGTTCTTCAAGTAAACTGATGACCATATTCCTTTATTTATCACTTAGTAGAAAGTCAACAAGTAATATTTATTCTATTCATTGTGAGATCCAGGAATAAGAAGCAAAAAGACTGGGACATCAAGGCAAGCTATATATACTTCCTCTCTTATCAAAGAGGTAAGTAATGGTTCTTATGTTGTTTAAGTAGACCATAAGTCAACACAATTTCTTTAAAAGGCATTGCCTCTGATCCCATCAAATGGATAATGACCTGTATTGGTCCCAAATAAAGAGCATTTACATAGAAAACTCATGTAATAAAACTTTAATTCAGCATCTAGTTTTAAAAAAAATCTAATCTGATTGATTAGACTTCAAAACCTTTCATCTACCTTGTCCTCAAGTCTACTTTTACTCATACTTACCTGTTTGGCCCTTAACTATAAATGGTCATGATATTTTAACTAAACTAATCTATTCACCATGTGATGCCCCAAAGTATAACCCAATATTTCCACTCTTCTCATTTTCTGCTGTTTTTTCCCTTTGATCAAGAAAATTCCCTAAGTTATAGAAATAATACCTTTATGCAATGTCATAAAAGTATTTCCTATAAAATACTGTTTTGAGTTTCTAAATTTAAATAGAAATAAATAAGAAAAAACAAGAAATTAATCAAGCTCATTAGCCTTTTTACAGGATCTGATTTATTGCTTTGATTAAAATGATTTGAGTTGGACTTCTGCCTCTGCCAATTTTTAAACATTTAACTGAGAAAAATCACTTAACCCTTCAACTTTCCTGTCTATAAAAGGACAAAATATTTCCCCACACTAGTAAATAGAAACATTGCCAAAGAATTGAGATGCATATTTGAATTTACAAAGCTCAAAGTAATTTTTTCACTTAATTTATTAAAAGCTAAAATACACATCTCTTGCCTTAACTGGTGGTATGCTAGTTAAGTCACTAACTGTTGATTTATGACACAGAAAAGGAGTAGATTTAAGGCATTATTGAGTCAAGCTATATAAACTAAGAAATGTAGATGGAATGAAACATCACAAAGGAAAAATATAAATATCTATATATGCATTAATACTACAGATTTGATGGTAACGAAATGAATGCTATAAATCTGAACCCAAAAGGTAAGAGAGAATCTCAAATGTTGTCAGTAGTATTACCTCACAAGTATATAAGAATATTAAAAATACACAGAGAATTTTGGTATAAATTGAAAGCCTTTGCACCCTCTCTCATAAGGTACTTAAAATTTCTTACTTATGAGGGACAAGTAGAGGAGTAAGAACATGATGCCAAAAGAAAAAATTTCTGACTATAGAGGACTACAAATGTTCAGTTAACGTATTGTGAGCGTTTAGTGTGTGTTAATGTGAGATGTCAGATCCAGCATACAAAATTGCACTTTAAACATTCCCAATGAATGGCATCATTCATTGGCATGAAGTAGAAAAGAGAAGAGATGTGTTTGAATATCAAAAATGTTACTACCTCATTCTTACTTATTCTATACTATACTGACTATGTACATGCATTCTATTTATATTCTCAAATTTAACATTGAGTGCCCTGTTTCCTACAAGCCAGATCTCAGAATGGTTGGAATGGGATGACCTTTTATGGCTCAAATGACCAATTATAGGTAAAGACTCATGTAAGTTATAGTATTACAAATAAAATCCAGTATTGTCCCTATGAGTTGACAGGAATTATAATCTGGAAATATGAAAAATATTTGACTTTGGTTAGACATGAACTGAATCATTATTCAAACACCAAATCAAGACCTTCAATTTCCCAGGATCCTTTTCTGACCTAATTCTCTGTATCATGAGTCTATAGAATACAGATTATAACTCAAGAATGTACAAGTAACCACAGAAAATTATCTTTGTTACTACTTCCTGCAATGCAAGGTATGTGCCAACTATGTACAACTATATAAAAAATAGTCAGGGAAAGAAGCTATGCCTATAAAATCAAAGCTGAAGTTACAGCTTTAGACTTTTTAGAATTAGCAAGTATATTTTTAGTGCTATTATAGCAGTTTTAATGAATGCACTCCAAATATAGGAAAACTGAGTCCTGATTATTTGGACTTGTGCTGCAATATCTAAATTTCTCAAAACATATGGTGATTCTCAAAATGATCCCTTTCTCACATACTGTTAGAAATTTCTTGCCTGCCAATTTCAGCACCTCTTCAGTGGTGTAAAAACCAATTAGTAAGATATCAATGGGTTCCCTCTTTCAAAATAACAAGTTTAAACTACTATGCAGCATTTGCATATTCAGCTCTATGAAGATGCATGATCTCAGGATCTTTGATGTGTGCCTATAAAGTTGTTTATACATTATGTATTTCTATGACTACCTTGTATCATATCATAAAAAAAGACCAAAATCAATGACTTGCCTATAACTTTTTCAAGTGTCGGGACACATGACAAGGCATAAAGTACATGTCAGTCTTTTGGAAGAGACAGGTTTCCTTCTCTAGCCTTCCCTGTGGTGGGTTAGTGAAACATCAGTCCTGTGAATATAGAAAATCCAGCAAAACCAGTGTTTGAATAAAGTTCAACAAAGTAGTTAGATATTATCAAACCTTCGCTTTTGATCTTGATTTTAGTTCAATTATAAGCAACGATCCGGTCATTGTATATACATTAATTTATACACATCACCTCAAAACACTGCTAATTTTACTGGTAGAGTTGTATTTCTTCACAGACTTATGGAGTTTCTTTGACTCCAAACAGTTTTGACCTACTATAATGTTAAAACTGAAGCAAAGGATTTAATTTTAGCATCCAATTTTGGGAAGAAAAAAAATCTTGGGGACTAACAAGCACAGACTTCTGTCTGTAAGGACGGTTCACAGCGATACTTGGAATTCCACTGTTTCTTGGCACTTTTCATTTCCCTGTCACCACCCGTCTCACAACTTCATAGCCATGTTCTTTTCTAGTCGCTCTAGAAGACGCCTATCAGAACATCATATGTTAGGTACCTTGAAGACCAGCTTATATTTAAGAAGGACACAGACTGAGTTCAATACCAGCATGGGAACTTAGTGTCAATTATTCAACACATTTGAGCCTCTGCTCCCTCACCTTAGAAGTAGGATCACAGTGCATATTTCACAGTATTTTGTGAAAATTAAGTGTTGAAATTTTACATAAGAAATATTGTGATATTTTGCATATAGAAAGCTTCAGTTAGAATGGGGCTATAGTTTAGTGACAGAGGGCTTGCAGAGCATACATAAGAGCTGAAGTTTACTCTCGGCATAGGCACTGAGGAATGGGGGAGGGTGAAGGAAGGGAGAAAACAAGTAGTGTTCAGTCAGCTTTCATTCTGCTGCTGCTGCTGTCATTGCATATCTATGCATATGAGCTTCAGGAAGTAGTCAGAAAAATGTATTTAGGGTATGAAATTTAAGAGTGAGGGTAGAGTGAGAATAGGTAGCTATAAATTATTGATCTTTTCTTCAAAGGAAAAGTCAATAAGAAACCAGAGAAAATAGACATGAAAGGCTTAATGGATAGAGTTAATGTGGCTCACAATGTGCATGTGTGTTGAAGAATATTGTTTTAAGATATGTTATATTTGTTTGACCTGTGGAACACTTGTTTAATGATGCAAAGATGAGTTGCATTCTTTTATGTTGCATTTGCTTAACTCTGTGAAGCTGTGTTGCTTTGCTTGTCTAAAACACCTGATGGTCTAATAAAGAGTTGAACAGCCAATAGTGAGGCAAAAGAAAGGATAGATGGGGCTGGCAGGCAGAGAGAATAAACAGAAGGGGAAATCTTGGAGAAAGAAGAAGAAGGAGCAAGAGAACAAGGAGAGGAGGATGCTTGGGGCCAGCCACACAGCAGCACAGCCAGCCATGGAGTAAGAGTAAGATAAACAGAAGTAAGAGAACGGTAAAAGCCCAGAGGCAAAAGGTCGATGGGATAATTTAAAGTTAAGAAAAGCTGGCTAGCATTAAGCCAAGCTAAGGCTGGGCATTTATAAGAGTAAGTCTCCATGTGTGATTTATTTGGGAGTTGGGTGCTGGGCCCCCCAAAGAGCAAAGAGCCAAAGAATATAGAGCAAAAACAACCAACAACACATGTGTGCTCTCTTTTAGGTAGTCATGAACTACATGTGGCTGTAAAGTCCATCTAACACATGACTGATCTAAAGTATGATATGCTCTGAGAATTAAATATGAATTAAATTTTGAAGAGATTTAATACAAAAATATAAAATATTGTAGAAATAACTTGAATATTGATAACATGTTGAAATAATGAGTAATAATATTTTGAATAAGCTAGGTCAAATAAAAGTTGTCATTAAAATTTTTGATCTCTTTTAATTGTAGTTTGTAGAGAACTGAAACGTACATAAATGTTTCAGCTTACTTTCTATTGGACACAGGTTAGAGGAAGAGTATCATGGGAACATAAAGATCTTGATTTTAGCAATACAGGGATGATTCAGTATGCATAAATCAATACATGTAACTGATCATATACATAGACTAAAAGTCAGAAATCACATGAACGTCTCACTAGATGCAGAAAAAGCCTTTTAATAACATCTAACACACCTTCATGAGTACAGTCATGGAGAATCTGGGAGTGGAAAAAGCATAACTCAACACAATAAAGGTTGTCTATGACAAAAACGATAGCAACATCATTCTAAATGGAAAAACATCCCAAGACATTCCTTCTAAGATCAGGAATAAGACAACAATTCTCACTTTCTCCATTCATTTTCAATATATTGCTTGAACCTTTAGCTAGTGCCATAAGGGGAGGAAATAAAAATGGATACAAGTAGGAAAATATGTCAGAGTATTCCTATTTATAAATGATATGATTCTGTACTTAAGAAACTCTAAAGACTCCACCAGAAACACCCTATAGATGATTAATCACCCCCCTCCTTTGAGACAGGGTTTCTCTGTGTAACAGTCTTGACAGTCCTGAGACTGACTTTGTAGACCAGGTTGGCCTCAGATTCACAGAGATCTGCCTGCCTCTGCCTCCCAAATGTTAGGATTAAAGGCGTGCGCCACCATTGCCCAGCTTATAAACACTTTTTATTAAAGTGGTTTGATACAAAATTAACATACAAAAATCAATGCCTTTCTATCTAGCAAACACAAACATATTGGAGAAGAAATAAGGAAAACAATTTCACCCATAATACACCACACACACACACACACACACACACACACACACACACACACACACAAGATAATGTGATTGCAAAAAAAAATTGAGAATAAAACAAACCAAAGAATTGAAAGACTGCTACAAGGGAAACTAAGAAACAAATCAGGGAGATCCTAAAGGAGAGCTACCTTCCACACTTATGGATCAGAAGAATTAATCTCTTGAAAGTTGTCACCCTACAAAAAGAAATATACAAATGTATTGCAATCACAATAACAAGTCAAGAACATTTTTCACAGACATATAAAAAAACAATAGAAAATTATATGGAAGTACAAAAGACCAAGGATAACTAAAGCAATTCTAAACAGTAAGAGTTACTATGGGAGGTATCATATACCTGATTTCAAATTATACTAGAGAGTTATAATAGAAAAAATAGCATGATACTGGCATAAAAACAGACACACAAACCATTGGAATAGAATATTGGACCCAGTATGTAACATGAATCTTAAATGGTCTTATTAATAAAAAAAAAAAAAAAAAAAACTCAGTGCAAGCTGTTGGGGTAAATTCTGAAAGTTCAGAGAGACAGAACAAGCCACAGCTAGCCTCACCTTGCCAACTTCTCAGTCAATCCTGTTTCCTCAAACTGGAAACCTCTGAGTCTTCATTCAAATGGATCTTAGCTGAACTACTGCTAAAAGCCTAAAAGCTTAAAAGCCTCTAGTTCCTGTTCCTCATGCCTTATGTACCTTTCTGCTTCCTGTCATCACTTCCTGGGATTAAAGGTCTGCATAATGATGCTTGGCTGTTTCCAGTGTGGCCTTGAACTCATAGAGATCCAGATGGATCTCTGCCTTCCAAGTGATAGAATTAAAGGTATGTATGCCACCATTTTCTAGCCTCTATGTCTATCTAGTGGCTGTTCTGTTCTCTGACCCCAGATAAGTTTATTAGGGTGCACAATATATTGGGGAACACATTATCACCACACCAGTATAAGCCCATGGAACAACAGCCAACTGATGTTTGAGAAAGATGCTAAAAATATTCATTGAGGAAGAGAGGTTATCTTCAACAAATTGTGCTGGTCAAACTGTGAAGTTGCATGTAGAAAAATGAAATTAGATCCTCATTTCTTACCCTGCACAAATCTCAGTTCCAATGGATTAAACACATCAATAGAACCACATCCCCTGAAAGTGCTACAAGAAAAAGCAGCGAACATGCGCTAACGTATAGGCACATCTAAGGGTTTTCTGGGTAGGACTGGTAGAAGAGGAAATGAAACCAGAAGTTAACAAGTGGAATCTCCTGAAAAGGAGTATCTATACATCAAAGGAATCCCAGTCCCATGAAGAGGCAGCTCCCAGAACGAGAGAAATGCCAGTTATACATCTGACAGATTAACAGTCTCTAGAATACACAAAGAACTCAAAATTAAACATCAAGATAACACAACCTAACTAAAAAGTGGGTCATGATTCAGTCCAGGCAGGTCCAGTCCCCTCCTCCCAGGCTGAGCCAAATGTCCCTGTATAAGCCCCAGGTTCCAAACAGCCAGCTCATGCACTGAGGACAGGACCCGGTCCCACTGCCTGGATGCCTCCCAAACAGATCAAGCCAATCCACTGTCTTACTTATCCAGAGGGCCTGATCCAGTTGGCGGCTCCTCAGCTATTGGTTCATAGTTCATGTGTTTCCTTTTGTTTGGATTTTTGTCCCTGTGCTTTTTCCAACCTTGAACTCAATCCTCAGGGGAGTCTTTGCCCTGGAGGAGATGGGAATGGGGGGTGGGCTGGGGGGAAGATGGGGCGTGGGGGGTGGGGGGGTGGGAACAAGGGAATCGTGGCTGATATGTGAAATTAAATTTAATAAATAAAAAGTGGGTCAAGAAACTGAACAGATAAACAAATTGTGACAAAAAAACTTTTAAAATCACTAAACATTCTTAGTAGTCAGGGAAACACAAATTAAAATGAGATGATATTGGCCTTTATTAGGAATACAAATGATACCAAATGTTGGTGTGGATATAGGAACAGGGAAACTCTCATATGTTGTTGGTAGTAGTGCAATTTTGTGCAGCTACTTTGGAAACCAGTCTAGAGGGCTTTTTATATTAATTTTTATTCATTTATTTTAACCTAAAGACAGAATTAACATTTGACCTAGTTATGCCATTCTTGGGCATTTACTCAAAGGGCTTTATGTTTATAGACATATAAAGGCACATTTTTCCATCCATATTCACTGATGTTACTCATAAAACCCAGGAAATTTAATTAATCTAGATGTCCATTAACTGATATATGGATAACACAAATATGGTGCAGATACACAATTGGATTTTATTCAGCTGGAGAGGAAAAAATGAAATCATTATGTTTGCAGTTAAATGGGTACAAATGGAGAATATACTCCATTGGGTAACTCAGGCATGGAAAGACAAATGTCTTATTATGTTCTCTCATGTGTGGATTTCAGCTTTGGATGTTTTGTGTGTTTAACTGTGGGCACAAGTGTACACCAGAAACTAGAAAGCTACCATGGCAGACATGGTGAGTGGTATAATATATGTAAATGGAGATTAGAGAGGGGACATACTGGGGGTATAAAGGCTTAATCAGGGAGAGGGGAGGGGTTAAACAAATGAAGAGTGTATGGAAATCCATAAGGAAATTTGCTAACTTACAGCCCAATTAAAAGTATAATTAGAAAAGATAGTAGAACACATAGGATATGAAAGGAGTGGGATATTTGGGGGTAAATGCTCAAAAGGGATATGAAATGAGAAAGAGAAAAGAATAGGTGTGTTAACATAAACTAAGGTTGTACAAAAAACCTTATGGAAACATACAGGTTTGTAGGTAATTACAGAATATTTATTTAGAATGTAAATAAAGTATTTGAATAGAGGTAGTCTGCATGGGTGGACAGTACTGCTCCCAGAAGGCAAGGGTTATAAATTGAAAATCTCAGTGCCAGGTCTGGGATATCTCCCTGGAATTATTAATCAATGAGATTCCAGTGGTATTCAAAACAATATAGGCTATTACCATTGCTCTTGGTTGTCTAACATAACTAGATGGTAAAACCATGTCACAGAAGACACCACACATTGGTTATGGGACATGGAAGAACCAATCTCAAACTGACTGGAAAATGCCCTTCCTGCGGGCTAGCTTTCATAGTGCCAGAGGTTCTGTGCATGCTTCTATTAGAGAAAAGATGTCAATGTTCCTATATAGTGCTCTTCCTGCACGCTGAAATACTGGCATACCAGACAAGATTTGGGCATTGCTGCAATAGTGGCAGGATTGTTACAGAGTGCCCAATGCCCTCCTGATTGCATTTGGACCCATTTCACAGGAGGGAATCCATTACTGGTATGGAAAATCCGGTCAAAAGCCAATGGGTGGGAAGTCATATGTCCTAGAGGAGAACCTGCTATTGCTATTTTGCTAAATGACCATACTGTCAAAGTGTTTTTTAAATACTTATATTTATACTCACAGATCTTGGCTGTTCTCAATCTTGGTCAGACAAGCTTCTTTCTGCAGTGATTGAAAATGCAAAGATTCATAACTGGTCAAGGTGCTAAGAGTAAGTGACTGTGGGAGTTCCTTCCTAAATGATACATCCATATCAACACCTCTTCCCACAGGGCTCAAGAGACACTGTAGAAAATGGTTGAAAATAACACAAGAGCAGCACGATGGGGGGGAGTGCTATGAAAATTTGTCTTTGGTACATGACACATGTATTGCTCTCATGGACTCATGGCAGCTGTGGTTACCTGCACAAAACTTGGACAGCATCAAGCTAGACAAAATTTGAGCACGAATGGGAGAAAAGCTCATGAGGCTCCACTCCTGGCTGTGGTGCTATTAGCAGCTGATGGCAGCTAGGAAAGGATTAGTCATTATTCTTTGCACTTGTGGCAACTGGTAGGCTGCCTATGGTCCACTGGATGATCCCACACACATGCACATAAGGGTAGGATTAAATGATCTTAGCAGGAAGGTAAAAACAAAAATGAAGGGCATGAAATTGGGAGGGAGATGTATTTGGGGAAAGTTATATGTGAAATTGGAGGGAGAAATAAGTGGTAGCTATGATCATAACACATGATATATGTGTAAGACATCCTCAATGAATAAAATATATTTATAAGAACAAACCCATAAAAGTAAAATCTTATAGCTGATGTTTTTAACTTGATGATTTAAAATGATTAACCTCTTGAGTTATTCATGATTTGAAATATAAATTCGATTCAGAAGAACTAAATCTTATTAGCATGCACTATTACTTTCATTTTAGGTATAAATCTACTGATATCAGAGGGGTTCTAAATTAATCATTGTGATAAAATGTAAAATTTGTAGCAATAACAAAAAACAAATAGTAATTCACTGAACTAACCTGCACATTTAAGCACCAATCAATTACCAAATTACTTTGTGTTTAGCTCTAAAATATTATATATATATATATACCCAAATACAGTCATTACAGGGCTTAACTGGATAAGATATTTAACTGAGGTAAATGGCACAATGGAATTAAGGAGGACCAGAGGTTTTTAAAGACTCCAACAGCAATCTTCACTGTTCAATGAAATTCTAAAGTGGAAAATGAAATAGGAATTAAAAGAAGATGGAGAGTGATTTGACTGCTTATCAGATATTTTGAAAGAGAACAATAATACCTAATGTATTGGATACTATACTCTATAAATACAAATAAAATATTCAAGTTACTGCTCCCTGTGATAGTTGGAAGAAAGAAACATTTGTAAAACATTCTGCTACCAATTCTGAGGGAGAAAGGATGACAGTAAAGACTTGTGTAAAATATGATGACCTGAAAGTTTCTGCCATAGATAAGTTTCAACTGTGAGCTCTGAAGCTTCTTGAAGGAACAAGAGTCAAATCTGATCTTGAACAAAGTCACCCGCTTGACTCTCCTTTTGTAGTTCTGAGCCTGAACCTCATTTACATTAGGAAAGCCTGGCCTAGCAAATTCTTCCATATGTGCTTTATGGTTTCATATGTAGGGTAAAATGAATTGCTTCCTGCAATATTTTATTTCCTTTTGCATGAGTGTTTTGGTTATGTGTGTGCTGTATGTTGCTACTGTGTATGAAGAGGCCAGAAGAAGATTTCAAGTGTCCTGCTCAGCATGCAAAGAAAAGGCATTATGAAATTTTCATAAATACGCCAATGTGCTTTGTTCTTATGTGTTCCCCTTCCTTCTTTGTCCTGTTTTTTAGATTGCTTTCCTCAGGGCAAACAAACTGCCCTCTGCTTGCCTATTTCCATATTATGTATATTTCATTAATATCTCTTGCCCTCCTCCTCCTTAAAATATCGATTTCCCTTCTCAGGATACTCTATCTAGTTTTATGACACAACATTTTAATGTTTATTTCACTATTAGAGAACAAGAATACTGACAAAAGCGTTGCCTACACTTTAAGATTGTGTTCCTATAATCTAGTCTAATTCTGGTAGATTTGAAACACTTAAAAATTATTTACTTGAACAAATAAATAACTGAGAAATAATATTTATATTGTTTTATGCAGTTTCAAAAGAAAGAAAGAACAAGGATATGTAGATGTAACTAACCGTCTTATTAAATAAGAAACACAGAGCCAATGTAAAGATAAAAGCCCAAGAGGTCAGAGCTAAGAGCCTTACCACCTGCCGCCAGCCAGCTTCTTCTGCCAAGAGACCTCTCTGAAAAGGAACTACTTCCTGTGCGTTCATCCTTAAATAGAGTTCTGTTCTGCCTTCTCATTGGTCGTAAACCCAACTACATGACTGCCTCGTCACTGCCTGTCTGTACAGACCTCCAGGTCTTCTATGGTTGGTATTGAGATTAAAGGCGTGTGTCTCCAATGCTGTCTGTATCCTTGAACACACAGAGATCTACCTAGTTCTGCTTACCAAGTGCTGGGATTAAAGGCGTGCACCACCACCGCCCTGGCTTTCTCTATGGCTTGCTAATAGCTCTGACCCCTAGGCAACTTTATTTATTAACATACAAATAAAATCACATTTCAGCACAAATAAAATACCACTATATTGATATAGAAGATTCTGTATGTGGTGAGAGTCTGTTCCTCATCTGTGACATCTCCTTGCTGCATCCTCATAGAAGAAGAGAGAACAAGCTCTCACAAGCCTCCTTATAAGGAACTTGGAAAGGCCCAACCAACCTCTTACTTCTGCACTGGGGCATATTATATAAAATATGTCATCACTAAGATACTGGTAATATGGGTTCATAAAGTTTGCAAGGACACAAACTTAGCCTGCTACCCAAAATCTCTTCAAGTTCTTATATTTATCACATACACAATATATTTGTTCTTCCCCACCAATAACTCCCAAAGTCTACTAGTTCTTGTATAAACTTTTCTGATATCCAAATAATAAAAGACACAGCAAACAAAGTATACTGTAGACTTATTATTCTGATGAACGTTGATGAAAAAATTATTCACAAAATACTTTAAAGAATACATTAAGGTGATCATTTACAATGGCCAAGTTAGTTTTATCTCTGGCATGCAAGGTTGGTTCAACCTAGACAAATCTATAAAAATACCATACAAATAGACTTAAGGATATCCTAAGTGATCCTATCAACAGACAGAGAAAAGAAATTTTATAAAATTAGCATGTCTTCATGATAAAAGTCCTGAAGAAAGTAGGAGTAGACAGAGGACAGCTCAACACAATAAAATTTACATAGGGAAATCTTATAGCAAACATTATGCTAAGCATTGACAATAAGATCACTTTACCCCAAATCTGGAATAAAAGAATGTTCTACTCTCTCTGCTCTTATTCAGTATTTCAATCCAAATCTTAACTAGAGCAATAAAACCAAAGGAACACAAATAGGAAAGGAAGATGTCAATGTATCCCTATTTGCAGATGACATGATTTTATACTTAAAAGACCCTATAGAATATACTATGTTTAATGTTGACATTGCTTCTTTCCAAGCACCAGTCCTGATTATCCTAGTCAGGAAACATTGCCTGTTACATGGCCATCATTGACAATTTATCACAGATCAGTTCTGTATAGTTCATTAAAATTGTGCCTTCCAACAATGGCTAAACCAGAATAAAAATCTGCCAACTTTTTCATTCAAATCAATGTGTTCTGCCTATCTTAGAATGGTAGTTTTATGATCTAGGTTTTTTTTTTTTTAGTGAAAATTCTGAGATTTTTTTTTTATTCAATTCAAGATTGTGATAGCAAATCAATAAGAAACTTTTCAGAGGGCCTATCAGGAGTCTCCTTGATAACTAAAACCTCAAGGGTTCAGTACAAAAAAATGATGTGATTGACAAAGAAACTTGCTATATCCATTTCATATGGAATTGTAAGATAACTAGGTTTATGAAAGCATTAAACTAGGGCTATTAGGTCTTTACATTTTAAAACAATTTATGGGGCTCTTGTCAATAAACTGTAAAAATTTAACTCAAGTATTAAGCATCATTTACTATTTGACAATAATTTTCCTATAATTTATATCAAACATATCTAATTGATTCAATATGGCCCTTTCAGATGTTCCAGGGGACCTTTTCAAAATCTTGTAAAAGTAGTTTGAAATCCTACAACCTAATTCAGAACTGACTTTGGGGAAATCTGTAAAAAATATTCATGGGATGACGAGATGATTTAGTCTCAGTCAGTAAAGATACTTATGACAAACCTGAGCTCAAGCCCCAGAATGCCCTTAGTAAAAGGAGAGAATTGACTCCTACAAATTGTCCGGTGACTTACACACAGACATATCACAGCATGTACACACACACACACACACACACACACACACACACACACACACCAAAATAAGAAAAAAAACATAAAAATTCAAGTTGTGAAACTTTTAATCAAAATAACATCACAATGAACTCACAATGAACAGTTGGAATCTGATAGTCTGCATTGTTAAACTATCTCCAGACAAAGCCTGTTAAAAGCTACTGATTATGATGATCATGTAAATTGTAAGAAAATGCACCATGGAGCCTGCACAATAGGATTATTGTGGGTACTAAATGAGACAGTGTATAAAATGATCAATATAATATATCTTACATAGTAAGTTTGTAAGTAATGATCAGCTTTAGGAGGGAACCTAAAATTATGTGACTTGCTCTATTTATTTTATAATGAGAAACTCCTACAGGAATAAAACAATAGTCTAAGAGAGTATTATGGGCATTGGGTGGTGAGGTATATATGGGCTGAGGGGTAAGTCCAGAGCTTTACCCATGATAAGTAAGCAATCTGCCACTCACAGCTCCAAGTCTTAATTTTGGACTTAAGTCTCCTTGAACATTACTTCACAGAAATTTTGATCACAATATCTCTTTTTCATCACTTATAATACACCCAACTTTGCTCTTTCAAGACTCATACTATTCACTCATCAAACTGCCGCCTTGTCACTCCCTCTAGAAAGATTTTCACAATTGTCTAAATCTAAATTGTTCTCCTGTTCCTTTGAGCCATTATAATCTTTCCCCTTCTGCCAATCATTTGATAGCATACACATTTCTTGTTAGTAGTTACAGCATATCCCAACCAAGATAAATGAATGTATAGTCTAGTATTTTTGGGTTTGTGTGTATTTTATAGAGTCCTTACAATAATCAAGCTGAAGTGATAACTAATTGAATTAGAGACCATTCCAATTCTCAATAGCATCTCAACAATGGTAGCTGGTACATTGTCTAGAGGAAAATTGAACACTTTCACCTGTTCTCATTCATTTGTAAAAACAGCGCAGTCTTGATTCAGGTTTTGGAATGGAAACATCTGAGTTAAAATGGCGAGGCACCACATCATGTGTATTTGCATGTTAACTTCCTTTTTGGTTAATTTGTGTGTTAAATGAAATCAGTATTTATACCAACTGAGGGGTTGGCTGAAAGTGGCTTCTGGTTAAATTTATAGCTACATTCAAGTTGGTCAGGGGCTGTTACTCGGTAGAGAGTCCTGGGCTAAAGTGGTATATAATTATTGGATGGATATATTTTGTTATATTATAAGAAACATCTTCTTAGTTCAGTAAGCCTAAGTTTTGGTATTTTAAAAGTTGCTTTAATTGAAGGATTGGGTAAAAATTGCTTCTAGTTGAATTTACATTTGCTATTAATTAAACATGTTTCTTACTTCATATATTTCTGGAGTGTTTATTGTTTGGGGTATTTGGCAAGAGTTCTACACATATATGGTCTGATAATTTATCAACAGTATAATATTTGAACAAAAGATAATATAGGTGGGGGTAGTCTAGATAATTATAATATGTATATGCATATATGTTTATGCATAAATAGATGTTTTATTTGTAATTGTGTATTAAAATGCATTATGTCCAGGAAGCAGCAATAAGTAACATTTTATGACATGTATGTGAAGTAATCACATTAGGTAAAACCCATCTAGCTTAATAATTAACTGAGTCAGTACTCTCAGAGTTATACTGAGTCCCAGCTTCTGCCAATATAAAAAAAAAATAAGTGTATGACTCCATAGTCCTGGGTGATCATGGGCTGATTACGTGTTTATCCACTGAGATACTTCATTTAAGGAAATAGGTGGATGATCCTAATTATAAGGCCTTGAATAAAAACCACATTGCAGCTGTAGTTTCATACTAGAGACCTCCAAGTTAATGGGCCTGGACCGAGAAGAGGAATCCTTCCTGAGCAGGCTGCTGGTTTCATGGAGAATGATAGACGGAGGCCAATGGGGAAAGTGGTAGTCATGTTGCAACGGATACATGTGACTCAAAATATTCTGTATGATGCATCATTTGATGCATGAATGTAAAGTTAAGGAAAATATCTGGTGATTACTATTTGTGTTGATTCAATTATGTGGATTGTATATTTTAATACTTGATTATATGCATGGGATAATTAATAAGATGTTATTATGTTCACATGCATGTCTTAAAAAGAATAAATGCTGATATTACATTATCAATGAAACCAAGTATATGATTCAAAATGTATATCTGTTGATAGAATTAAAAGGAGATTCTTACATACTAACATAGCACTCCAGAAAATTTAAAAATTCAATTAGGAGACTCAGAATAATTCATATAGACTTTCAGTTGATAGTGGGGCTAATGAGTCTTCCTTGATTGTCCTGGGGATATTGGCTCTCCATTTTTGCCTTATGAGCCAAAAATAGTAGGTTAAACTGCAAGGTTTAAGTAGATTTGTTAAATGAGAATCTGACTCAAAATCATCATGATGAGGTTGTGCAAACATAGGGACCAGCAGATATAAGATTAGTAATATCAATTGCTCTTCAAAAGGAAATCAGCTCATATAGGAACACACAGCTGGTGAATGCTGTTGCTATTACAGCAAACGGTAAAGCAGATCCAGTGTTTCCAGCTTCTAGAAAGGTAGATGAACCATAATAAAGGCCTGATTTATAATCTTGTAAACATGAAGAACAGGAGGGGAAGAATTTGAATTCAGAGGCTCTGTTTTCATATAGATAACAAATGCTCATTCATAATTTACATCTTGATAGCTATGAGTAACAGAACATACTTATTGTGTGAGGCATATAATGTACCGCAAAATTGTAGCCTATAATAATATGTTTTTTTTCTGAATCTGGGAAATGAAGTATACATTGAAATACAAAAAAACATAGAGCCAAAGGAATATAGATTCAGACATGTGTTAGTTACCATCCAATGGTCAAAATCAAACCTAAGATCATCTTGAAAGCAGAAAGAGAAAAGCAACTTGCCATATATACAAAGCAACTGTCCAAAACATGAGCATGATACTTCCCCTAATACTGAAAATTATAACACACACAAGTAAAGCCACAAAAGAAAAACAGCTGGCCAATATTACTCTATCTACAAGACAAAGACATTCCTTAAGAAACAAAACTTGATGGAATGTATCACATTAGATTTGTTTTGTAAGAAATGGTAAATAGTTTGCCAGATTGAAGTGAAAACCAAAACAAAATGAACAAAACAACAAGGAAGCACTAAGCAAAACTGATGGCAAAAAAGTGTGGAATTCACTGGTAAAGTTAATTAATATAGGGCACATTTTCACTAATACGGTAAATGAAATAACTTAATTATAAAAAATTTTAAAATGAAGCATTAAAATAACTACAATGAAAAATACACCACTAAAAGATATGCAATAAGCTGGGTGGTGCTGGTGCACGCCTTTAATCCCAGCACTTGGGGAGGTAGAGGCCAGCGGATCTCTGTGAGTTCGAGGCCAGCCTGGGCTACAGAGTGAGTTCCAGGAAAGGCGCAAAGCTACACAGAGAAACCCTGTCTCGAAATAACAACAACAACAAAAAGACATGCAATATTAGAAAGATGTACATTGTGTCATCCCTCTTGTTGCTGTGACAAAATACGGAACAAAAAGAGCATATAGGCTCCCAGTTTAAGGATATTGTTCATCATGAAGGGAAACAGGTGATAACAGGGCCTCTAGCTGTGAAGGCAAGAACACCAGGAAGCTGTTAACATTGTGTTGTGTCACAGGCAGGAAGCAGAGCGGGATTGCTGATGCTCTACTGTCTTGCTCATTTTAGTTTTATTTGATCCAGGACCCAAGCCCTTAGACTGGTGTTCAAATTCAGGGTGGATCTTCTACCTAAGTAAAACGTCTCCGGAAAAACTCCCACAGACATGTTCAGAGTCTTGTCTCCTGAGTGATTCTGAATCCCATCAAGTCTCCAATCAATATTAATCAGTACAAGTTCACCCTTTGCTAATTTGACCTGCAAGCACAATGCTTTGAGCCTGTACTCTTGCCGCTTGTGTGACTGCAAAGGGACACCACATGAATGATGTTGCTAAGCTCTACTGACAGCTTAAGATGCAGTCTGCCAGCTATCGACCACAGTTGAGGTAGCCTCCTTGCATCTTGGTGGTTGAACCTGGGAAAATATTTCCCTAAGTGATGGTTCCTGGAACGGAAACTCTTCAACAGTGTTCTT
>CABHPP010146623.1:33701-47539 GCA_902168425.1 Peromyscus attwateri | reverse complement strand
TATCTATCTATCTATCTATCTATCTATCTATCTATCTATCTATCTATCTATCTATCTACCTACCTATCTATCCCCTGAGTTCCATAAAAATTCAGGCACTATGAATGGAGTTTTGGTGGCACAGCGCACATTCCTTTTGTGTTGGAATAATAACTGAATAGATACAGCCTAAGATCAAGTCTTTCTGTCCTCACTTTTATGGAGCTTTGGCACCATATTTAATGTGCCTTCTTCCACCTTTCATCTGTGCAGATGCCCCTTCTTAAGGGAGATGTGGATGCTTCCATCTATCAACATAAATCTTTGTACCTTTAACTTTAAACTCCATGTGTCAGAGAGAGGAGAAAATTCAGGATACAGATGAAATGTCTCAGACAAGATGGGAAAAGAAAGTGACCAGGTGGAATAAAGAAAGGCACTGCTTTTGTGGTATGATTATGATGAGGTGACAGTGAGACCTCAGGGATGAACTGGCCTCTTGGATCATACAGGTGGTGGTTCCGAGAACTAAATCAGTGAACGAAATCCTAGAGAAGAAAATTTCATTCTCTAGAACAGCCACTTACACGTGCTATGATTTGAATTTGTCCCCCTAATGCTTATGTGTCCCTGAATTTATGTTGGCATTTGGAGGCAGTGTCTTTGGGAGGAAATGCAGGCTGGATGAGGTTATGAATATAGCCCTTGGAGGAGACTGGTGGCCTTTGTAAAGGAGATCTGGGTTTGTACAATGCTTCTTCCTCACTATGCCATGCCCTCTGCTTTGGTGTGCTGAAGCAAGGAGGAGCTCAGTGGATCCTAGCCAACAGTGCCGGACTCTCCAGCTTCCCCACTGACAAATATATGTACATTGGAATTGGAAAAGAAAACGGAGGAAAAACAGGAGAAGATGGATGTGAGGGGTGGTGATCGTCCTTACTATAAAAGTTTTGTTAAATCTTAATGCTCAGAATAGTGGATTTATTCTTCCTTATGCCTAAGATGTTTAAAGTTCTTTGGATTTATTATAAGTACAGTTCTTTGGATTTATTATAGCTTCAATTCAATTGGTATTTTTTTTTTTTTTTTTGGTTTTTCGAGACAGGGTTTCTCTGTGTAGCTTTGCGCCTTTCCTGGAGCTCACTTGGTAGCCCAGGCTGGCCTCGAACTCACAGAGATCCGCCTGCCTCTGCCTCCCGAGTGCTGGGATTAAAGGCGTGCGCCACCAACGCCCGGCCTTCAATTGGTATTTTATTCTTTGGATAATTTTACTTTTGATTTTTTTTTAGCAGTTTTCACATTTGTCCTTGTTTCTATAGCCTGTTTTTTCAGTGATCATCTTGATATAGCTGCCAGTCATGAAAAATCCCTATTAAGTTCTTATCTGATACCTATTAGTGATATTTCCCAAATAAAATATAAGCAATTCAAGCTCATTTGCTCATCACCAGTTTTTTTCTTTCAGTATCATTAGCATGAGTCTATAGGCATAAGTGTTGTCCCATTAACATGACAATACACTCATTATGCACTCATAAGTGGCCTTAGATGTACATTACATAATCACTGTGTACTGATTTCATTCTCTAGTCCACATTGTGGTACCTGATGAAAATGCACACTTGAGAAATATATGGTGTCTAGCTTTTAAGAGTCACATAGTCTACATACAAGTAACGTTATACAGAATGAGTAGGTTGTATTTATATATTTAGGAATATATATGTATATAAGGGTACATATTTGTATGTAACAACAATCAGTGATGGCAAGACGCCATTAATTGAAAGAGATCAGGGAGGATTTGGAAGGAGGAAAGGGAAGGGGGAAATGATGTAATTATATTAAGATCTTAAAAATCAAAAGAAACATTATTTTTTTTTAAAAAAGAATCATAGTCTGGTGGAGTAGAGGAACTTATTTAAAGAGGTAGTTTAAATCTCATGAAATGTTCAGGCACAGGCAGATGTCAGATACAGTAGGGTTCTCATGGATGCTGATAGCATTTAAGCTGAATTTGAATCCTGAATACAGTCAATGGAAAAATTAAAAATTAAAAAAGTAAGTTAACCATTTATTCTAATTATTCTTTAATTTTATGTGTGATGAGATAGCTGTAGTTTTACAGGGAGGTAGAAGTCAGTTTTTTCTGTTTTATTTTTTCTTCTGATTGTGTGCCAGAGGTCATTATCACTTGTCCATGACAGAGTAGGAATAGTGCACAATGAGGAATTTCTGTTTCTTAAAAACCTCTTGGATAAAGTCTGAAAAATTTCGGGCATATACGCCTCTCACAAGATGTATGCTACCTTCTTTCCTTGACACCAAAGCTTTGATAGGCCACGGAATAAATATATCAATTGAATTGTCCCTAAGTTTAGATAATGAATTATTTGCATCTAAATCTTTCTCTCTTTTCAAAATAAGAAGACATTTCAATATCTTTTTGTCTCCATAGACTATTTTACATTTCTTACTCACAACTTTGAAGACCTGGTCCTAAACATTGTAGCCCTAGTATTTTCATAGCATTTGTTTCTGATGACCTGTGACTCAATTAGCTTGGTTTAACTGATTTTCTCATTAATCCAACATATAATCTGTCACTCAGCGTTCTAGTCAGTTCTTGTCGTGTCTCTCTATCCCTTTGTTTCGGATAAATGGATATCAGAGTTCATTCTCTGGGAAGAAGTCTCTAACAGGTTGTCTGAATTCTGACCTCATGACAGTACACAGATGCTCTTTGTAAGTTCTTCATCTCATGGGGTCACAAGGCAAATGCTTGTAGTTGCTATGGCTTCCTCTCGTGCATGCTCTGTCTTTCTCTCTTTTCTCTACCCATTTGCTCATTTTCATCAATGTTCCCATTGTGGTGCTCATGAATTAATTTCTCACTATGTAAAAGAAATCATTAAACACCCACTATGCCTCAGTCAGTTACTTTACACTCATTAACTAAAACACGAACAGTAACATCTACAACTGCACCAGGTAATAGGCAGCATCATCACCATTTTAGAAATGAAGAGCCTGGGTTTTACAAAGTATAATTAGAAAATAACCCCCAAATATATAATGCTTTGTAGAAGAAGCACATTTAAAAAAACTGGTGATCCTATTACTTCTATACTTTTGATTTTTTCTTGGATTCTGCTTAGAATATTACTTTCATTCCACATAGAATTCTTCATTCTCTTTAATAAACAGGAGCATACGAAAGCATCCCTCAAGTCTTTGGCTTTTGCCTATGGAAGGGAGATCTGCGTACATTTATAGCACACATAATTGGCAAATGCCTCAGGCAAAAAGACAAACATAGTACATGGCCTGCAGGTTGCTGGAACGGCTTCCTCAGTGCTGGCTGCTGGAGCATCAGAGTGAGGCACTGCTAGGTGGCTTCTCTGGACAATCTTCCTCTAAAACAGTCCAGAGAAACTCCTACTTTTTCCCCCTGGCTCGTGGTGGTAACTGTAGAGTGTAAGGAAGGGTGCTCTTCTTGGCTTCTAGTATAAATGCAGGCAAATTTAAATCCCTCTTTTCTGTGCATCTACTGAGTTCAGTGTAATTGATTAAGATGAATTGTCAGGGTTCTTTTGGTGTCTGTGTCATACTCAGTGCAAATTTAGATCGCTATACTTCTTAATGTTCCAAGGTCAGAAAACCAGCAAGGAGGTGTAATGTAGCGCATTGAAATAAGAATGGATGATGGATGGAGCGAGGAGAAGAGGAAGAGAAAAATGCAGAGGGAGAGAAAGAGGGAGCAAGAGGCAGGGAGAGAGAGACTCAGAGAAACACACAGAGACAAAGACAGACATAGAGAGAAAAGGACAGGGGGAGAGGGAGATGAAGAGAGAGAGAGAGAGAGAGAGAGAGAGAGAGAGAGAGAGAGAGAGAGAAAGAGGAACATTTTATGCTAGAATACTTACCATTCATTTTTATCACTAGCCATAATCATGTATTTATAACCAAATAGTTAGAAGAACACACAATTAGTTATGGTTTCCTTTGGCATGGTACAACACCATGACCAAAGGGAACTTCTAGAAGAGGTGTATTTCATCTTAGAGTTCCACTTCCCAGTCCATCGGAGGAAATTCAGGGCAGGAACCTGGAGAGAAGAGCTGATGTACAGGCTCTGGAAGGTGATGCTCATAGCTTGCCCCACCTGCTTTCTTATAGCACCCAGGACCACCTGCTCAGGGGGTAGGCATACCCACATTAATCATCAATCAAGAAAATGCATGAAAGTCCTACAGGGCTGACCTTATGCAGGCATTTTCTCAATTAAGATTTTTCTCTTCACAAATATTTCTTTAGCTTCTGTCAAGTTGACATAAAGCTAGCCAACACAACCTGTTTGCTCTTAAGCTCAGTGCCCATAGCCAATAATATCATTAAGACCACTGTTTATATCTCATAAGAGCTATCAAACAGGCTACAAGGTGATCTTTCTGCTGTGAAATATTCCATATTATGTGCTCTGTGTTCTATATTATGGTTAGAAAAAGAAACAGTAAAAGCATTAAAATTTCCACATCTCATGAACAATTGTCTTCTGAATTTTACTTGTATTCGGGAGCATCATTGATGAGTAATGCCTCTAATCTGCTCCCGTAATTTCCAATTATGAAAAACCTGAACTTGGCATTAAGACTTGACAATGAAGCAGACAACAGTTCACTTCCTTAGGACCAGTAGAGAAAACCTTATAGATTCCCTACCCATCTCTCTCTTATATCTCTCTCTATTATCTACTTCATTTATACACTGGGAAAGATGGGAGTCAAGGCAAAGGATGACCAGATTTTTTGTGTTTTATTCCAGCCACATTGTAGAATTGGGAATATGACTTGAAAGATTCCACTACGTTTGGACAAGGTAGTAACATTTCTTCTGCCCAGTTCCTCCCAATCTCCCACAATATTTAAAATATATATTCCCTTTTATATATGCAAGAATACACTACTAATGACAAGAACTCCCTCAAGAGTGATCTCCTTTTAGTGCTAAAGTCCAGAATTTAGTCAAATTTATCCACTGTATCTGACATTGGGTAAATATTTTCAGAATCACATATCTCAACAGGGAAAAGTGTATCCCAGGTAGTATTCTCTTGATAAACATCTCTTATTCAGAGTAGTGAGAAAGTAAGCTGGCAGAATAAGGCAATATACATTTCCTGCTCATGTTATACGTGCTTTGAGGATAGGAAAATTTCTGTTGACAAGAAATTCAATTATTACATTGAGGGTTGGTTTACTGATAAAATCCCTGATAATAGTAGTCCAAGTGTTTCCTTGATTTATAAACTGTGTGTCAGGTTTTCCTACTACACTCACCAGCTGGAGAAAACAAATCACCAAAACAAACAAGAAACAAACAAGCCATCCAGGGCTCCATCTTTGATGGCAGCAGCATCAGTCGACTGGAGAACATTCTTCACTGAGTTTCACTTTCAGTTGTTGTTATAACTCTCCCTTATCTACAATCCAGTTTCTTTTTAATCCATATGGTGCCAATTTCTCAAAAGCTTATTTTAGGAATATTAAAAATCTCAACCTAAATACCAAATTAGATCCCAGATCATATGGAATAAATCCACGTGGACTCCCACAATTTCCCCTTGAGGCCTTGATATTCCAGTTATCTCTTTCTTTGTTTCTTGAGAGGAATAAATTGTTTTAATATTGCATTTTATAAAGGACATGGAATGCATGGATGTCCCCCAAAGTACTTGCCTTACATGGTATTAAAAAAACAATCTTAAGTTGGAAAAAAATCTCAATATTTGAGCAACAATAATAAAAATTGCTGTGGGCTGAACTTCTGGGTTTTTGTATCATAGTCCACAGAAAAAAATTTACAGCCAAGTAATAAACCTGGGAAATATGGGCTTATAATGGAAATGTTGACAGATTCTAGCAGGTGCTACTGTAATATCTTGAATCTTATTTAGAACAAGTTTCCAATAATGTTTTTCTAAGGCAGTCTTTGGGGGAATTTAAGTTAAGAAAAAAAAGAGGGGTTTTCTGTGGCTTCCACCTGAATGATTGATGGAAATGTGAGGTATTTGTGACCAGATGCCTCAGGGCACCTGTAAATAAGATCATGGGTACCTGTAACAGGAGAATAAGTGTACAGAAACTTCTGTCCTCTAAGAATCCACCCAGATATAAACCTCATTTCATAGGATGAGAGTTCCCAAGCATCGTGGATTATAATAGTGTATTTTCAAGTTTGGTAGTAAAGTGTCCCCTCACTTAGGAATGTTCTACAGAAGTTTTGCCCAGGAAAACAAAAGCAAAGGCAGGTGCAATGAAGAAAGTGGTTCTAGAAGTTTCCAAGCCTTTTCACTGGTAAGTATAAGCTGTGTTCTTCCTCGTTATCTACGTGACTTTAGTGAAAAATAACTGATGTATGTAAATGTTTATATTTCCAGTTTTACTGATGATGCTAATAAGTAAGTACTATTTCCTGCACCCAAGTCAGATGATGCTGAGAAAGTCTCTGTGGCAAAATCACACAGTCCCATGCTCATTAGTTGTGTGACATTGGACATGGGTTTCTAAAGTCACAGTGTTTTCCTACACAATGTGCAGAATATCAAGAAAGATAAGAGTGATAGTAACAATAACAAGCAAAATTGTTGACTGATAGACTATATGAAGTACTCTGTCACTTTGTGTTGAGAATTATAAGTGGGCACTCTATGGGTGAAATGTCACACCTAACTTCAAACCAAATATCAGCTAGCTTTATTCAGACATGATTATTCCTGCTTTACAAACCATACTAGGTTACAAAGAAATGAGGGTAACTACTTTCCTTATTACTAGTAAAAGCCCATGTTATTGTGGATCTAGTAAAACCAGATTATCACAAGACTAACTGCTTCTTAAAAGCCCTGATCAGTATTGGTCAAGGCTGTCTGCATCAGGGACAAGGAGGACCTCATCCTCAGGGCTGGATTGAAATTTTCTCCAAAGAATCTTCAGTTGTCCACTTTTGATTTAGAAATTGTTCACATTCAACATTACCCCTGAATTCTTCTAGTTTATAGCAGAAACAAAGTAGTTGTTTAGCAAAGGTTCTAAAGTGACACACTCATCCTTTAAAGACATGGACATCAAAGTAGAATGTAAGTAGCTAGATTCGGCACATATGTTCAGTATAGGAAAGCAGAGGGGCTCCCATAACAAGCATACATGTAATTGAAGTGTCATAGAGTATTGCCTTTCCTTTCAGAAGTTCCCAGAGTAAGAAAGTACTGATATCACAGAAGAAGCCCCACACATATGTGTTAGATTTTTAATGGAAATTCTGGGACTTGTGTAGAAAAACTGACTTAAAAATATTCTTTTGCTTAGCATTTAATGGGTTCTCGGAGAATAAGTTCTAATTCACTTTTAGTAGAAAACGTTGGTAAATGTCAAAACATACCAAAAGGATAAAGAATTATAGGGGAGGGAACATCCTTTTATTTCAAATTCAAAATAATTCTTAATTTGAGGACTTAACCCCGTCTGGCATTTAAACTACAGAGGAGTTCATCAAAAAATCTTTGGCTCCCACCTTGCAGATTGCAGTTTTCAACAGAGTGGTCCCATTAGTAAACTGTCCTGTGCTAATGTGCTTGCTTGGGGCAATCATCGTCATAGTTCCCAGATCTAGGCCTTGCCAGTGCATCGGCACCAGGAGTGGGTGATGTAGTATAGTAATTACACAATTAGCCTTGTCAAGGCATGGAGCATGGGGAATAGCAGGATCTTGAAGCTTGAAATGTGGCGGGCTGATAGATGACTGCCATTAAGCTCATCCTTTTTTTTCACTTTGGGATGAGCATATACTGAGCTTAGGCAAAGGCTCCTTAATGAAGGATAAAATCCTTGACCCACAGCCGCACTTCTTCATGCGCTCATAATCGCTCAGCTCACCCTTCCTTTCTACTACACATCTATTCTGCTCATCTCTCACCTTAGCCTGATGAAAAGTAATGAACTGTTGCCAACACGCTCTTTGTAATCCATCACACTTAGATGATGGAAAGTGAAATTTTGTACAAACATTGTGCAGCCTCTGACTTCCCACCATGATGGTTATTGTTCTTAATATCCTATACTCCTTTTAACATCAAGGAGTTTAATCGGATGTTGTGGAATTTTTAGTGCATATAACTAGCCTATATTCAAAAATATAAATTCCTCCAGCATATATTAATATTTAAGCTGTATAATATAGCACACAGGTGTGTGTGTGTGTGTGTGTATGTGTGTGTGTGTGTGTGTGTGTGTGTGTGTGTATTTTCACAGGTATGTATATATGCATGCATGCACATACATATCCTAAAAAATAAACTTGGTCACATGAGATTGAAGGGAATTATTCTAAATTTCTGAGCTTTCACCCAAAAGAAGAAGCCTGGCATTGATACTTAATTGTTCTCACTATCAGACCATCACTGTTATTACTCCAATTTCTTTCCTTGCCCTTTAGGCATCACTGAGATAGCCTTTTGCAGGCAGGGATCTGCTAAACCATATCCTTATGGTAATTAGAGGGTACAGAAAGAATGCAGATGTCCCGCTACACATATGTAAGAGTCCATTTATTACAACTAGATGGACTGCTGCATTCCTCTTAAGTCACATGATTATACACATCTAGGTTCTTCACAGGCACCATTCTGTAACATTTTTGTGTCAATTGATAGAGGATATCTTGTGAAGAAACACAGCCAAATTCCTAATACTACAGTGAAATTTCGAGTCCAGAGTATCCTATGTCATGTAAATATACAAAGCCCAAGTTCTGAAGATAATTTTAAAAGGTATTTCTCAAATGCTGATCGTGACAAGACTTGGATGCCAATAAATATAAGGAAGTGGGAGATACATTGAGGTATGCCTGAAATCTAAGCTATGAGAGTGCTGAGGCCAGAGAATTGACATAAGGTCAAAGCTAGCCTGAACTGTACAATGAGACCATGTCTCCAAACAAAAAAGGAAATAAAAATTTAAAAGATGCCAGAATGACATGAGGTTACAATATAGCTTTGTTTTCTGAGTAGAGTGATGGTTTTATGAATGTACACATGATCAATCTTCACAAAACTATATCTGCACCAAACAATTCAAGGAAACTAATGAGATCTGAGTAAGCTCTCATCAGTACAATTTTTCTATTCATAAAAATATTCTATAATTCATCAAAGAACTGACTGAAAAACAAACAGAACTTTATTTTTTGTTACTTCCTGTTAATCTATAATTATTTCAAAATTGAAAAGAAAATATTCATTTAAACTTCACAGAAGAGCTGATTCAGGAGAGACCTAGCCAAGGTCAAGTATGCAGAGAAGAAGAGCAGCGATTCATCTCTAGTCCCTCTGTAAGTTTTGGTTTCTAGAAAAATCACTGTGTTTTATCCTTTGTTTCTCTTATCTGTGGAAAATGCTAGACTTGTCTCTCCAAATTACTGTAAGCATCTTGGGAAAGCAGCACTGCATACATACATCTGAATGAACATGAATATATTTCACAACTTACCAAGAGAGCAATGCTGTAACACCCATCTACCTCTTCAACACTGCAAACAAAACCCCCAGGGGGGCAGTAAACTGAATATGCCAGCCCTGCTACTTTCATTCTGCATTTGAGAAAATCACAGTGTTCCTCAAATCTGCCAAGATACGGAGCCTCACATAATCATGACTAATAGGTGTAATTGTGAACACTTTACACACACAAAGTGTAATTTAATCCATTTGGATAGGATAGCTTTCACTTTCTCTCTCTCTCTCTCTCTCTCTATATATATATATATATATATGTATATATATAAACAAAGAAGAAGAAAAAAGAAAGTACATTAAAACTACTAGCTAAAGCATATTAACTTCAGAGAAAGGAAGTTTCTGAACGTGTATAGTGACTGAATGAAAACCTTTGCTGTTTACAGGAAGGAGGAACTTAGAAACTGAATTAGATTCACTCAGCAGGCCCAATAATGCCACAGGCAAAGCAAAGGGGAAGCTTGCCATCCTATAGGCTAGATATGGAAAAGGCCTAAATGACTTCGCTAAGTGAGAGAACTTCATATTTCATGCAAACCTCAGGAAATAATTAAGCCTCCAGTGCAGTTCTGGGACCCGTGCTCCAGAAACTGCCACCATAAACTCTATTTTCATTGGTAGTATTGAGATTCTCTCTCATCCCTTATTGCCCTTCATATATCATCCCCCTTTAAGGCAATGAGAATTCGACACATAAATAAAAAGCAAGCGATTGTTTCAGGGAGGGGATAAACATGATTCAAATCCAGCTAGGAGCTTTATCATCAGCTTGGGAGACTGTAATGTTACTAGACAATCTTATACAAAGACCGAGAGGGGATATTGCTCCTGTGGTGGGGAGGCTTTAAAAAGCATTTGAAAAACAAAAATGAAGCCATCCGCCTCATTTAAAATTCTATAGATGAAAAAGTTCATTATATATATATCATACACATTACCTCAAAAGGCATATGACCTCATACTTTAGACCTCACATTTAATTCTGAGAGTGTAGCAATTATTTCACCTAAGATCCAGGGAGCCCATAGTGTTGCTGAATCTATGCTTGGGTGGGATTGTCTGTCAGTTCATCTAAACAAGATGGGTGGGGTGTGGGTAGCAGTGGATTCTCCATCACTAGTTCCATCACCAAGAAGAATGTAGTCTTAAATGGACTCTGTCATCTGCTTGGGCTCCCATCTCCAAAACAGGTGCAGCCACAGCTCTTACAGTTGGTCTCTGTGAGAAGCCTAGTAAGGAGACCTCAGCTTCTATGAAGCGTCTCAACATCCTCCATGGTGGCAGACAAAATGGACAATTTCTTGAAGCAATATTTCATAGAGAACATACATATCTTAAGAAAATTCCAGATCTTTTCAATAGATGACCTTCTAAGACTGTTTTCTGTACCAATATTTCAACAGGTTCTGATGTGCCTAGGGCAAAAACTCATGGGCTCCACTAAGGTCCTTTCTGGATATAATTCTTTGAGTCTTACTTTTCCTTATGTTTCTTGTCTTGTCTTTTCTTTTCTTTTTTTTTTTTTCCAAGACAGGGTTTCTCTGTGTAGCTTTGCGCCTTTCCTGGAACTCAGTTGGTAGCCCAGGCCGGCCTCAAACTCACAGAGAACCACTGTGTTTCTTTTTTTTACTACACCCAACAAAATGCTTTAATGACATTTTAGTTAGCACACTGTGTTTTCTGTTGTGGATGGATAGGAAATTTTCCTTGTTTCTAGTCTGGGTTTAACATCTAGAAAGGATTCCTATACTGTTAGTTCCTGGGGGAAGCCGCCAAACCCTTCTCCCAGCACTCAGGAGATAAACCTCACTTAAAGTTCTGTTGTTTGAAAAACTGAATTTAATTTTAAGCAGCAGTGGTAAAATATTACCTGGGGAAAGGGAGAGTTTGGACTCAACTATGTTAATGAACTGAAAAGGGTCATTGGTGGCATGTCCCCAAACAGGCTGGAGTGGGGTGAGTAGGAAAGACCTTGGCTTCTTGCTTCACTCTGAACCCACAAAGGTGGACACTGCCCATCGGTGGCATATGTGTGCACACCCAAGCCCAAGTACTCAGCTGCATGCTTCCCATCTCCCAAAAGAGTAAAACAAATCTCACTAATCATGTACTGAGAATGGTAGCCAGGTGAGAGGAAGAACATGCTACTAGACTTAACAGTAATTATTTCACTACATGTTTATCTCTAAGCATCACGCGAAATGGATGAAGTTTTTAATTGTCATTCAGACTTCAATAAAATTGGGACAAATATTCTGGGTTTGTGCATACCTATGCAAATGGGTCAAAAATTCTGTTTCAACCATATATTTATTGGGAGGTATTCATGAGGTCTTTCTTTCTTTTACTTTTGAGAGAGAGAGAGAGAGAGAGAGAGAGAGAGAGAGAGAGAGAGAGAGGGAGAGAGAGAGAGAGAGAGAGAGAGAGAGAGAGGGAGAGGGAGAGAGAGAACGAAGAGTCTGGGTCTATGGAGACATACATGATAAAGAAACTCTCTATTTTTCTGAGGCTTATAAGAGAAAGGACACAAAGTCAATTAGGAAGTTTCACTCTCCTTCCCCCTACACAATGGCCTGAATGAGATGTCCCCAGTAGTCTTGGGCATTTGATTATTTAGTACTTGGTGGAACTGTTTGGGGAGGCTTAGGAGGTGTGGTATTGTTGGAGGAAGTATTTTACGGGAGGTGGGATTTCAGAGTTCTAAAGACTCATGCCAGTCCTACTTTGCTCTCTCTGCTTCCTGCTTGCAGTCCAAGATCTGATCTCTCTATTTCTCCTGCTGCCATGTCTGTCTCCTACTGCCACTATTCCCTTCCAATAGCGACTCTTCACTCTCTGCAACCGTATGTCCAAATAATCACTTTCTTCTGAGAGTTGCCTTGCTCAATAACTGATACACCCTCCTTCTTCTCTCCTTCCATTCCTCTCCCTTCTTCTCCTCTCCCCTGCTGTGGGATGATCTGTATGTCAAATGCTCTGATTGGTCAATAAATAAAACACTGTTTGGCTAGTGGCCAGGCAGGAAGTATAGGCGGGACTAACAGGAGATTTGAGAGAACAGGAAGCTGAGTGAGAGAGACACTGCCAGCTGCCGCCATGACAAGCAGCATGTGAAGACGCCGGTAAGCCACGAGCCACGTAGCAAGGTATAGATTTATAAAAATGGGTTAATTTAAGATATAAGATATAACATACAGATCAAAGAAAAAAATATCAAGAGCTGCAAAGGAGAAAGACCAAGTAACATATAAAGGCAAACCTATCAGAATAACATCAGACTTTTCAATAGAGACTATGAAAGCTAGAAGGTCCTGGACAAATGTTATGCAGACACTAAGAGACCATGGATACCAACCTAGACTATTATACCCAGTAAAACTCGCAATCACCATAGGCGGAGTAAACAAAATATTCCATGATAAAACCAGATTTAATCAAAACCTATCCACAAACCCAGCCTTACAGAAAGCACTAGAAGGAAAAATCCAATCTAAAGAAGCTAAACACACCCATGAAAACTCAGGCAATAGATAAACCCACACCAACATCTGAAGAAATAGAAGGGACAAATTCCTCCCCAGAAAATGCATGACCTGTGAAAGCTGCTAAGAGTTTGAAGCAGATCTGGGGAGAAAGAAAGCCCCTACCTCCAAAGGTAGCTAGCAGAGGAGCAGAGCAGCCTGGGATGTCTGGGGCTCTGCATCTGGGGGGAAGGGACTGTGCAGGGTGAGAGTGGAATCAGTGGGAGAGGGGTTTCTCTGAAGGAGCTGTGGAAGAGCTGTTGTGGGTGTTGACTATAAGGTCTAAACTTTAGAAATGATGTACGTACTTTCTGTCTAGTTAAGAGAATCTTTCTAATAGAGATAGTGATAATAATTAAGAGTAAGAAGTAGAAAAAGATGAAAATAAGATATATGAGTTTGTAAAAATTCTGTCTTGTTAGATCTGTGTTAAGAAATCTTTAGGTGTTTACTAAGTTAAATATATGCTAATGGTAGCCCTATATAAGTTTGTAAAATAGATCCATAGAGTTCCTTTAAAAATATAAGCTTGCAAGAAGAATCTAAGGTAGTCCTAAAACATACAGTAATAAGCTTGCAAGAGGTAAAGATACTAGTTGTAAATGTAAGTTTAAATAAGAATTAAGAAGATGGAATGAATATAAGAAGTATATAAGAAGTAATAAGAAATATATCTGCTAAAGTAGTTCCCCACAGCTGAGATCTGTCGAAAATCAATGCAATACAGATGGAAATGGGGGGTGGGTTGGGGGGAGGGGGGCGGGGCG